>CAUYLZ010032472.1:0-39463 GCA_963573645.1 Pithecia hirsuta | reverse complement strand
TGTTGTACTGAACCGAGCATAGAAAGTCAACACCAAGACAAAAGTAGGCCAAATTGCAGGGTCTTTATTGCCGGTGGCCACGGAGGACTCACGTCTCTCCAACCCGTGGCCCCGAAAAGGAGGGTGTCAAGACCTTTTATACCCCTAAAACCACCTTGGGGTGAGTGTGATGGGTGGGGGTGGGGGTGAGGAGCTTCAGACATTTGGAGGGCTAGTGAATTCTGTAAATCACCTTCTGGGCAGAGATGAGGGTGAGGGGCGGGGGTGGGGGTGAGGAGCTTCAGACCTGCCGAGGGCCAGGGGACTTTTGACATTCTGATTGTTACTTAAGCGGTTAACAAAAGTCAAAGTAAGCATTTGTTTACACATTGTCTGGGTAGGGTGGAAATTACAAGTCGCAGGGGCCAATAAGGCCTGGGTTTGGACTGCTTGCTTGTCACATTACGGGTTACAGAGAGCAGTTTAAACAGAAAGCCAAGGTATGGTTGAGGTATGCAGTTTTATGGGGCTTTTTACCATGTCACAATAGTGCGTGGATTCTCATGAAAGCTGATGGTTTTATAAGCCTGTTTTCCCTGCTCTTGCTCACTCTCTTTTCTCTCCTGCCCCTTTGTGAAGAAGGTGCCTACGTCCCCTGTGCCTTCCACCATGATTGTAAGTTTTGTGAGGCCTCCCCAGCCATGCAGAACTGCGTCAGTGAAGCCTCTTTCCTTTAGAAATTATTCAGTCTCAGACAGTTCTTTATAGCGGTGGGAAAATGGACTAACACACATAGAGACCATGACATTGCCGTAAAGAAAGAGTTTCACTGATGCAAGGCCAACCATGCCAAGTGGGAGACAGAGTTGTTACTTAAATCAGTCTCCTCAAGAATTTGGGGGCTAGGGTTTTAAAAAGGTAGTTTTGGGGAAGAGGTTGGAGTGGCTGCATGATGGGTGCTTGCTGCTGATTTGTTGGGAGTATAATCATAGGGGTGTGGCAAATGGTCCTCCTGTGCTCTGAGTCACTTCTGGGTGGGGCCAAAGGAGCAGTTGACATGTCCAGGTGGAGCCATTGTTCATCAGGCATGCAAAAAACCTGAAAAGATATCTCAAAAGGCCAATCTTAGATTCTACAATAGTGATGTTATCTGCAAGAATAATTGGGGAAGTTGCCTATCTTATGGCCTCTGGAATAATAGCTAGCAATGGCTTATGTCTACATGTTGGCACAATTCAGGCTCCTCTATCCTGGTAGCCTGGTGGTCTCTCTTAACTTTACAAAGGAGGTTAAGTTTTAGGGAAGGGCTATTATCATTTAAACTACAAACTAAATGCCTCCCAAAGCTAGTTTGGTTTAAGCCTGGGAATTATTAAGGACATCTTGAAGGGTAAAGGCAAGATGAGGGTTAGCTAGATCAGATCTCCCCCACTGCCATGTTTTTTCACATTGTTATCATTTTTGCAAAGTTGGTTTCAGGTTCTTGAAGTTGGTATGAGGGCCATCAGTGTATACATGACAAATACATTTCTGTACTGACAGAAGTGGGCTTGCACAAATTCAAGAGACAGTGATATTTACCAAGGCAGCTGGAGGAATAATATCCACAGCAGAGACCACAGAAGATACTTGATTCATTGTGATGTGAGTGAATAAAGATGGGGCGTTTCAATGGGGAGAAAGGGATTTCCATGTAGAAGAGGTCCAGAAAGAAGCAAAAAATCATCCACTGGATTTGGCAGTTAAAGAGCCATAAGAAGCATCCCTTGAGGAAGAATTATTTTATTAGAAAGAGGAGATTACAGGGGGTTAGAATAAAGGGGTAGGTGAATGTTGAGGGTTCAAGTGAAGACAGTGGTTTCATGGATATTCAGTAGTGAGAATGAATGTGCATGCATGATTCCTTATCAGTCTATGCTTTACCAATTACTGAGCTAGTTAAGTGATTTGGGGTCTACAAGTATCCCTGCTCCCTCCTTTAACAGAGCTTCCCCCGCTCCGTCTTTGACAGTAGGGAGCTCCATGCTCAATAGCTAGGGTGTGGGCAGTAACTTTTATTGTTTGATTGTGGTAGTAGGTAGGGGCAAAAAGCAAACTAATTCAAACCTCTTAAAATTATGAAAAACTGAAAGGAGAAAATCCACACATAAGCTCTGAAGCAACCCACTATTTAGTTTTCTAGGGTTGTCCTAAGGAAATAACACAGACTGGGTGACTTAACCAACAGAAATGCATTGTCTCACCGTTCTGGAGCCTGGCAATCTGTCACAGGTACTTAGACATGAGCAGGGCAGGAAAGGGCTCTTCTTCCACCCACTAGAATGTCCAGTGATGGTTCGGCAATTATTGCGTTGCCTTTCTAAAAATGATAATTTGGCAGCGCCAGGGAAAGGCCGCTTCCTAATGGTCCACACTTGTTAATGTCAAAATGTTAATGAAATGCAGACCCCAAGGAGAAGAAACTTCCTGGGCATACATGTTAAGAGACAAAAGTGGTGAAGTATGATCTTCGGGGGACCCACTCCACCGGAAAAGGGACGAAAGCCTTGGATGGGCGTGCTGTAACTTCCTGAACACACTGTGCCGTGCCCAATTTCAAATGGCAAAAACAGCACTGGGCATGTGGAAAGTCCACCCTAAAGGGAAGAATCACGGGAAGGAGGTGAACCCAAAAGTCCTGGGATCAAGGTGAAAGGCTCTCTTTTTGCACTCTTCTTTTGCTCTCTTTTCTCTCTTGGATCTTCAGGCACCATCTGGGTCTCTTTCTTTATATATACACATACATATATATATATATATATTATTTTAGGTTTTTATGTATATATTTAGGTTTTTTAAATATATATTTAGGTTTTGGGGTACATGTGAAGAACATGCAAGATCGTTGCATAGGTACATACATGGCAGTGTGGTTTGCTGCCTTCCTCCTCATCACCTGTATCTGGCATTTCTCCCCATGTTATCCCTCCCCAACTCCCCACCCCACACTGTCCCTCCCCTAGTTCCCCCCCACAGACCTCAGTGTGTGATGCTCCCCTCCCTGTGTCCATGTGTTCTCATTGTTCAACACCCGCCTGTGAGTGACAACATGTGGTGTTTGGGTCTGTTTCAAGCAAATTTTCCTTTCTTTCCTGTTCTAAAGCCTTTTAAATAAACTTGCTCTCCTGCTCTGAAACTTGCCTTGGTCTCTTTTTCTGCTTTATGCCCCTCATTTGAATTCTTTCTTCTGAGGAGGCAAGGACTGAAGTTGCTGTGGATCCCTACAGATTCGCCACCAGTAACTCGGGGGAACTCGGGTCTCTTCCACCGGTGACAGAGGTGCCAGGAGGATTGGTTCCTTCTGAGGCTTAGAAGGAAGCTCTGTTCCAGGCCTCTGTCCTTGGCTTGTCCTTGGCCATCTCCTCCCTGTGTCTTCTCATGGTCTTTCATCTATATGTATCTGTCTCTGTGTCTGAATTTCCCTTTTATAAGGACACCATTTGTAATGGATGAAGACCTCATTTAAAATGACCTTGTTTTAACTTAATCACCTCGTTAAAGACGATTTTTGAATACAGTCACATACTAGAAACTGAGGGGAGAGGACTTCAACATATGCATTTTGGAAGACACAGTTCAGCCCATAACACTCATCCTATGCAATGATCTAATAATGGGTATTAGGGGAGTTTTAGAATCTAATCAGGATGTCAGTGATTAGGAGGGAAAGTCAGTGGCTCTCAGGAAATTAGGGTGGTATTAACATGTCTAAAGCTGTACTTAGTCTATTCTAAACCATCTAGTCTGAAAAAAGGCCTTGTTGATAGACAGCAGATTGTAGACAAGGGGCTCAGAGATTGAGACTTGGTGAGCAGAACATTTCTGGTGCCGGAATGTCACTGCTCACGGAGAGGATGTCTAGTAGTAGGCACAGGTTTTGGTCTCTCTGAAAGGTTTGTTTCTCCGTGACTTGATATCACTATCCTTCAAATTATTCTGCAAGCTCCCCTTGTCCTCACTTCATGCTCATCAAACAACCTTTTGTTTATAATCTGACTGTCAGTGTTGGAGTTTTCAAAAGGGAGAGAATGTGCTGATCAGAAGAGGTAAGTATTGTGCTGAGTCAAGCATTCTTTTGTTGGGATTTAGAATTGGCATTCTTATTTATGTATCTGTCTGTTGAGGACGGATGGAGCCAGTCTCTTTGAGACCTTGGATACTTCACCCAGCACTGCTCCTCCAGGAGACTCTGGCTTTTAAGTGGTCTTCTCAGGCGGGCTTCTGTAGTGTTCTCCTGCAAATGCAACATTTGTCAATTGTTTTAGTAAAGGATCTTGTGGGAAGACTTTGAACTATTTGCTAAAATTAGGTTTTTGGATTATGGTGGGCTTTTTATTACCCATATTATGTCTGTCTCTTATTGCCGCAAGTAATTGAAATGCAAAGACAACTTGGGAGTGTTCCATAGCTTATCTGTCATTCTGTTTTTTTACAGTCTTTTGTGGTTTTATTACTTTATGGTAGCATCTCATTAGACCAACACCTCTCCTGAGAAATCGTTTGTCATTGAAAATATCATTGTTATAGCCACAAAAGAGCAGATGTCTCTGGCGGTACCTAGGAAGGGTGGGGCCTTTCTTCACATTCCATAGAAGCGTTTGAGCACAGGATCCTCTTGCCCTGAGCCTAGCCAGTTCTTGTCACTCTCAACTAGGCTTCCCTTTCTCATTTGCCTTGAGGGGTTCTTGAGCCCTGAATGTAATGTTTTCTGTCAATAATAATGACTGATAAATCCACTATGAGTTATTAATATTGTTATGACTTCTATACCAAAGAGTGGCTGTATTTTGACCCATGATTCAGAAGATAATCTTCTGAAGAGTTGAAAACTGGAATTGCAGTGGTGAAATATTTATATTTCCTTTACCCAAGATTTCAAGGACAAACAAGAAGGTGGAAACATCCTGAAAGGAGAAGTCTAAAGAACTCTGGGTGTGAACCACTTAAAGAGAATAAAGAGCGTATTATGATATAATGACTAATTGAAGAACTATAGGTACAAGATTGTTTTTGTGCAATGTATTAGCAAATAGTTGCACTTTTTGTAATAGAAAGTATTATATACTTTTGTATTAGTGAGGCTTGTCCAGAGACAGAGCCCATAGGATATGCATGTACACCTCTTACTTAGGGGAAGTCAGTGTTTTGTCCTATTCAGACCTTCAGCTGGTTGGATGAGACGCAATCTCATCCAATCTCATCTATAGTGTGGATGGGTCAACCACACTGTGGAGGGCATTCTGTTTTACTCAAAGTCTCAATATAAGTGTAAAATCATTGAAAAACCACATCCCCAGAAACATCCAGAATAATGTCTGAACAATATGGAGGCCCCATGGCCCAGTGAAGTTTTCACATAAAATTAACCATCATACTAATACTCTCCAAAAGTATAAAAGCATTTTGATTGCAATTATGTTGGCAGTACCCTTTTCACTTTCAACAAGGTGGCTGACTTGTGGGCAAATGGCAAAGTAGGCAGAGTAATGGGAACCCATGTTTAAGTGGGGTGGATCCAGGGGAAATTTTCTTCACTAGTCAGTGCAAGGGTTTGAATCGTAGAACATGATTGAGGGC
The DNA here is from genome assembly GCA_963573645.1 of Pithecia hirsuta. Taxonomy (NCBI): domain Eukaryota; kingdom Metazoa; phylum Chordata; class Mammalia; order Primates; family Pitheciidae; genus Pithecia; species Pithecia hirsuta. Next base: position 33,868 of record CAUYLZ010032472.1, on the reverse strand, counting down.
CTGCATTCATGAGACCCACATTATTGATTTCGTGTATGTTCAGTTTCAGATAAGCCTTTAGAAAACTTTGGGTTGGATGCAAGGACATTTACTGGGAAGAACAACCAGTTGGGTGACGACGCCATTTTATGCTGACTTGGAATTGATAAAAGGTTGTTGTTCTAGGATGTATAACTTTTATTGTTTTTATCAGTAACTTGAATAAAGATATATAGATGTAATAATTGTGATTTTTTTTTTTTGATGTTATAAGTCTGGATTGACGGTGGATAAATTAGAATAAAATAATACAAAATGACATGAAAAGATTCCTCAAGGAATTGAATCTATGCAGAAACTTATAGGAGCACATTTGTGATCCCATCCTTGGTTTCTCAAGCACTTCTGCAATCTATAAGAAGATGGGGTTGTAGCCAAATAATACAGCACGTATAAGAAATTCTTAGGAGTGTTAAGGTGAGAGTTCCCCCAAAGCAAACTGGATGGTTTGAAAAGCTTGGGCTGTTTTTGCTTGCAAACATGGTGTTGACTTGGAGAGGGTGCTATGTTAACCAGAGGTCACAAAGCAATCAGCTACTCTGTCTGGTCATCATATACTCAAATAGCATTGCCAAAAAGGGCTTTTATTTAAAAATAGCTGGAAGGCAGGGTTCTTGGTGAGACATTTCCCTACGCCTTTTCTTGTTACTATCATATTTTTCAGAAAACTAGCACTGAGAACTTGTTTCCACAGTGGTAGTGCTAGATTCTACTTTATGATACAAATGCATTTGTAATGGCAAATGTATCTCTATTAGGATAGTTAGCTTAAATCAGTTATATAAGTGCTTTGTAAGACATTTATTTTGCCCAACGTTTCATCAGCATCAAGGATTTAGAAAACTTTGATCTTTCCTTTTCTGAAATTCTTTTATAAGAGTGATGGGTTTACTAAAATTTACTGTGAAGCTAACCTGATTACTCTGAGCTATTTTAAAGAGGATTAGGCTATTTAAGGGAGGATGGATTCTAATCCCATGACTAATATTTTGGCCAATATAGCATAATTCTTTTTGATTATGAAAATTGGTTAGTAACCATTTCAGTATGTGCCATTCATTTCTGGTTACAATAAGCAGTATTAAAATGTTTCTGTTGGAGCTTGGTTATGGATTAACTCCATATCCTTGAATCAATCACTGTGTAGTAGGGAAACCTGCCATATTGCAGGAGGAACCTAGGGCTAAAAGTTCTTTTGTTGTTGACATTTGCAGGGGACTCATTTTATCCATGTGTTTCCCATTATTTAATCAAGGTTGAGTACAGAAAAGAGAGTGGGGTAGCAATGGTAATAATCATCTCAAAGGGATCTGGTATTTGCCAGGATAGAATTAAGTTTCCAGGTTGAGGTTTCCAAATGGTTTTTTGCCTAAAAGAAAACAAGCTCACTTGTGTTTATTATAATCATTGTGCTAAAATTTACAACAGATATAAGCTTTAGAAGAGTGGTTAATTAACATCACTTCTTAAGCTTAAGGGGATATCTTACAGATTTTGTGGCTGTATTTTTGTACCCAAAGGCTCTTGGTCTCATTAAAAAAGAAAAAGAAAAGAAACCTTGGAAATACTTTTACACTGAAGAAAGTCTGGAAATGTGGTCTGATATCAAAATATCAGATTTTCTGAGATATGCTGAGAGTTTATAAAGACAAGAGAATAGAATATTAAAATTAGGATTATATTAGTGAAACTAAACTCAGGCTATGCCCTGATCCTTCCCATTCTTCATTCCCCAATTGGATCCTTCACCATTCCTTATTAGTTCAAAGCAACACCAGGTTGCCCAAGCTGGACACTTGGGCATCATCCTGGAGGCAGAGTTCATCTCCCTAAATACCTGTCCACGTCTCTCCACCTCCATACCATCATCTGGGTCACAGCCACAATCACATCGTGGAAATAGCAGTTGATTTTTCCTCCTCAAATCCCCTTAGCTCCCTTCTGTTTATTCTTGACAGTGCAGTGGAGTTAGGATTTTAAAACATACATTTCATCATGTTGACCCTCTGCTTAAACCCCTCAATGGCTCACCATTGCTTTTTAGAGAAGTCTAAAATCTTTAACCCATTGTACCCCCATTCCTGGCCCCAGGTTACCCCTGCGGCTGCATTTTCCTCCTTTCTCATCCTCTGTGCTCCATGCTACCACTTATTCAGTTCCTTGAAGACAGGGTCCCCAGTTCAGAGCTTGCATGCATGTTTCTAATGCTGGGACCCTCTTCTTCCCACTCCACCTTCCCAACTTTATCTTGCTGACACCTGCTCGTGCTTCATCCCTCACAGTGGCTGGAGCTGCCTGGGACTGCCTTTGCTGATTCGGTTAAGTTTCAGTCTCCCAGAATATGCTCACAGCACCCAGGACTTTTCCCTTACTGCACCATTGCTGTTTGGTGTCCCTCTCACCTGCTAAATTGTAAGCTGCTGGGGTGGGGTGGGGGAGAGTTGGCGGGGGCAAGTCCTGTGCCTTCTCTATTCCAGAGCTTTTCCTGGAGCTTACTATATTGTAGGGACTCACTACTTATTTGTTGACTAGAAAAATAAGTGAAAATATGAGACATGAGGTCACTGTGCCAAGGAGAGCTCTCATATGAACTTGGAAGGTTTACAGCTTTTATATATTATACACACACACACATGCGTGTGCGCACACACACTATATGTATATAAAAGCTGTAAACCTTCCAAGTTCATATATATATACATATATATACATGGCTTGACTGGCGGATAATGGGAGTAAATATTAGCCAAATATGTCTTTTCTCCTCCATTGTCCCCTTCTCCCTTTTGGTACATCTGTACATTTTGCAATCATTCCTGAAGGAAAGGGCTAGTAAGAGCAAAGAGTTGAGAAAAGCAGGGCAGGTCTCCTTCTGGTTTGTGAATTGTAAAAGCTGAACGTAGTATAACAAAGAATACATCCAGTCTTCATCCCCAGTTCTTGGCACAGATCTTCAAAAGCCTTGGCATTTCCTGAGTGATAGGAGTGTCTGTTGGCTAATATTTATATAATTTTTGTCAAAACACAGAAAAATGGAACCATGCCCATGTAGATTATTCTGCAATTTGAACTTTTGTGGCACGCAGGATAATAGGCCTCCAAAGATGTCCATGTGTGAATCCCTGGAATTTGTGACAATGTTATCTTATATGACTAAAGCAACTTTCCAGATGTGATTAAGTTAAGAGGCTTGAAATGGGGAGGGTATCCTGGATAATCCATGTGGCCTCCATGTAATCACAGGATTCTTATAAAAGGCAGGCAGAAAGGTCAGCATCAAGAAGCAGATGTGCCAGTGGAAGCAGAGGGCAGAGTCAGAGACAGATTGGAAGATGCTGAATCCTGGCTTTGAAGATGGAGAAAGCAATCATGAACCAAGGCGTGCGGGCAGCCTCTAGAAGCTGGGAAGGCAAGGAAAACGTATTCTCCCTGAGAGCCTCCAGAAGGAATACCATCCTGCTGACATCTTGATTTTAGCCCAGAGAGACCCATTTAATTTTTGACCTCCAGAGCTGCAAAATAATACATTTGTGGGTTTTTTAAATCCACTAAATTTGTGGTAATTTATTATAGCAGCCACAGGAAACTAAAACACACTTGTACTTAAAATAAGTAATACACAGTTTCCAGAACCATAAATACGTTCTTTTAGCCTCATTTTAATGACTCTAATCGTTTTCCACTATGAAGCTATCCCATAATTTATCTACTGTTTTCCTTTGTTGAGTGCTGTTGATATACTTCGATTCTTGTCTTCTTAGTTTAAAAGAATTTAAGTAAGAGGCACACAGCAAAGGAGATGCAGCATAGAGTAATTGATTGTGAAAGGGAAATAATGTTTTGAAAGTTAGGTGCAGAATACACAGTACACCGTGAGAACCAGGGCAGGCTGCTTGTAAGGATGAGACAGCAAAGACTGGCACTAGGGAAACTCCATTTAGGGGAATCTTACACACTTCTTCATTAGTAGGTGGCAAGAGGTGTTGCTATAAACATGTTCTGGGTGGTCCTCTGGGTGCAAATGCACAGTAGCTGTACATTCTTGTTTGTATATGGCTTGTCTCATTAGCATCTTAAATCTCCACCCAGGGGTGTGTTTTTTACTATTATAATGAGCAAAAGGTCAGTTTGAGGACAGGTAAAATCAAAGTGCACCTGCTCTCGAGAGGAGAAAGTCCCTATTGAAGATAGCTTTGCTTGTGTGAGCTCAATTACAATGCGATTGTGTTGACTGTCCGGTCACGATGGTTGCTGCATCCCGAGAACCTTCCTTGACTACCTATCCTGCCTCACTTTAGGTTGCTTCTAGATCTTTTTTCTTCCTGCTATATAAACAATACTGTGATTAATACCCTTGATATATGTCCTTTTGCATTTTTCTGGTATTTCCCTAGGATCAATTTCCAGAAGTGCAGTTCTAGGGAATGCAAATTTTAAAGGTTTGTGACTTACGTTGACATTTGCTTTTGAGACATAGAGATTTTCTGTGTAAATCTGTTGACTTCATCAGCCCTTCTCCGTGAAACATAATGAAACTAGGTGTACTAAAAGAGAACATTCTTTCACATTTGAATCCAGTCAGTTATTCTTCTTATCTACAAAGGTAAGAAACATTTAAAATTGTGTAGGGAGGGGGCCTACTTTACAGATGCCAATGGGTGGGTTCTTTTCTGGGGAATTCCTCCTGAACGGCAGAAACTGACATCTTGAAATGAAGCTGGTGTCAAAGAAGTTGAACCCATGCATCAACTGCACTAGGATATACCAACATGTTTAAATCCTCTAAATTTGTGGCAATTTATTATAGCAGCCACAGGAAATGTGTGGATGTGAATTTGCCCATTTGTGACTTGGCACATGTTTTGGGATGCTATGGATCCTCTGTGGGCGCACTGCCGACCCTCTGTGGGCATGCTGCCGACCCTCTGTGGGCACACTGCCGACCCTCTGTGGGCATGCTGCCATGATAGCCAGTGCCGCAGTTGGGAATATTCTGCATAAATTTCCAAGAGCATTTGTTATACATATTAATTACATCTCAGCACTCTATTATTTGAAAATAAAGACACTATTAGAGTCAATCAGGGTCTAAAGGATTAATATGGCATGGATATTGCACTGGGAAAAGTGATAAGCCCAGAGTTTTAACAATTTGGGGTTTCAATTTGGAAAGCAATGCAGTATTTATTTGGCTATAGATACATTTTTTACTTCTAAAATATTATGGTTAATTCAGAAGTGACCAGAATGTATGCATAAAAGAGGGCAGGAGATAAGAGGGGAAAGAGAAACTCCAGAGCATGGGGGAGTGTATGAAGAGGGTAACTTGATAAATCCTAAATATGCTAAAATAGGTTACAATTCCTCAGGTAATCTGTATTGCCTGTCATGCCTATTTACCTGGTTCTATAAACAAGTTCTACTATAATTATCACTGATATCTGATATGTGAATGACACTATCTGATGTGTGTATTTAGGTACATAGCCACAGATACACCTTCAAGGGACTGTTGACCACGTACCAAAGGAAGTCTAGATCTTCAAAAGGCCAAACATATGGGAGAAAATCAAAATAAATCTGGATATCTATTTTTACAGTATAAAACATAAGGTCACTCTAAAATATCTGAGTGTTTGAGTTTTTCAATTTTCTTCCAAATATCTTGGTTATTTGAACCAAGTTTAGGAAATATCCTCTTTCCCTAGTCTTCCCCTTTAGACATGGAGGAAGAAAGTTATAATACACATTTGCGGAGGAGCAGCTGTATTAGCCTCCTAGGGCTGCATAACAAATACCACACACTTGGTAGATTACAGCAGAAGTTTGTTGCCTCACAGTTCTGGAGGACGGAAGTCAAAAATCAAGGTGTCAGCAGGGCCAGGCCCACTGAAGCCTCCAGGGAGATTCCTTCCTTGCCTCCTCCAGCTTCTGGTGGCTCCAGGTGTTCCTTGGCTTGTGGCTGCCTCATTCCAGTCTCTGCCTCCGTCTTCACATAGCCTTCTCTTCCTCTCTTGGTCTTCTCTTCTGTCTCCTTGAAGGACACTCTTGTTGGGTTAAGGGCCCATCAGGGTGAACCAGGATGATCTCATCTAGAGATCCTTTATGTAATTACATCCACAATGACCCTTCTTCCAAATAAGGTCATATTCACCAGTTCTGAGGATGAAGACAGGAACTTATCTTTTTGGGGGACTACCATTCAATCCACTACCCTCCCGCCCTCCCGCCTGCCATCACTGCTCCACTAAAGGCTGATGTGGATAGAGCAGGCTGAAGCTGCTTGGTTCACTGCCAGAGAGACCGCATGCATGAATGGATAAGGCCAGGCCAGATGTGAAAATGGAACTCTAGCCCACAATCTGGAGAGACCTGCTGTATTAGTCTGTTTTCATGCTACTGATAATGGCATACCTGAGACTGGGCAATTTACAAAAGAAAGAGGTTTTATTGGACTTACAGTCCCACATGGCTGGGGAGGTATCACAATCATGGTGGGAGGCAAGGAGGAGCAAGTCACATCTTACGTGGATGGCAGCAGGCAAAGAGAGAGAACTTGTGCAGGGGAATTCTTCTTTTTAAAACCATCAGATCTTGTGAGACTTACGCATTATCACAAGAACAGCATGGGAAAGACCCCATGATTCAACAACCTCCCACTGGGTCCCTCCCACAACACGTGGGAATTCAAGATGAGATTTGGGTGGGACACAGCCAAGCCATAACATCTGCGCAAGAAACCAACTCATTATCTACAGCAGGGATCCCCAACCCCTGGGCTGCAGACCAGCACCAGTCTGTGGTCTCTTAGGAACTGGGCTGCACAGCAGGAGGTGAGTGGTGAGCAAGCAAGCATTACTGCCCTGAGCTCTGCCTCTCATCATATCAGCAGTGGTATTAGATTTTCATAGAGCGTGAACCCTGCTGTGAACTGCACATGAAGGGGATATAGGTTGCGCTCTCCTTATGAGAATCTAATGCCTGATGATCTGAAGTGGCACAGTTTAATCCCCTTGCAAGCCGTCCCCAATCACCTCATCCTAGTCTTGTGGAAAAATTGTCTTTCATAAAACTGGTCCCTCGTGTCAGAAAGGCTGGGGACGACTGATCTAAAGCAACCAGCCCAGGAAGTCAGATCACTGTCTCTGGCCGCCAAACAAGCCAAACAATGGCACCTGTAGCAACCAGCGCCAAGTGGCAAGGACTTGATTCATCACTGACAACTTTTCTAATTTTTTCCCCTACTTCCAACCTGGGACCTGCCAGAGAAATCCAAATATGCTCCCCTAACCAATCACATGGGATTCCTGGCTTCGAGTGAACCCCACCTGCAGCTTCCTCAGGCCAATAGTCTCCACTCAGGGCACACCTGCAGCCTCCCCCTTTGCCACTGTGAAGCTTCTCTGATCCTCTGCCTCCCTTCAATCTCTGCCAAACACAAGTGACAGTGACTGCCTCCCTTGCTGTAACAAGTAAAGAGTAAACAGCCTGTGCCTGCTCTCTGTGGCTGGCCTTTGCTATTCAGACTGCATCAGGCCAACATCCTCAGCTAGGGTTCTTCTTAAACATCCCTTTTCCACACCTACAATGTCTCTCTGCTGCCACACAGGAGCCAAATTCAAAGTATCCATGCAGGTAGCACTGGTGGCAGTGGTGGGGAGACAAGAGGATGTAATGAGCCGAAGGCCCAGAGCTAGCGGGGTGTGGACAGCAACAGAACCATGGCCAGGTGTTAGAATGCTCCTCAGAAAACTATTAAAACCCCACTCTCAAATCTGCATGTATTGAAAGCTCCTCGTGGGTACAACCCAGGCATTTTATAAATTGTGTTATTTTCTAGATTTCTTCTTTTAATTCTCTGGCCTTTTCTTGGTCAATGAATGGAGTTGCCTTTGGGATATGGCAGTGTTTATTTTCTATTTCTCTGTAATTATGGAACATTGACAGGGAGGTACATTTAGTGGTAACAGATTTTTTAGGCATATGGCTGTATGAAGCTGATTATGAAAAAGAAGCAAGGAGAGGTCAGAAGGGGTTAACTCCAAAGGGCAAATCTGGAACGCAGGAGAGGAAAGCAAGAAATCGCGTGAGAAGCTGGAAGAGGCCGTGTGGTTTGATATAAATAGCGCAGGGCTGAGGTCAGGTGACACAGTGATGTCAAACAGAGACCCAGTTTATAGGCCCTCCTCATTCCCGTCTGCTCCACAATTCATGCTCTGGGACTAGTCTGACATTTGCCCAATGAGACAATAATTACGGGCCTCTGTTTTTTTCATGTGAAAGGGCCCAGTTTTCATTAAAAACACCCTATAGTCCTTGGGACCAACTGGCTCTCACAGCCATGAGGCTGGATTGGAACCGTGGTTTCCAAGCAGAGCTCCCCTGGAAGCCCTAGGTTTTTCAGCAAGTGCTTGGGACAGCGTACAGGGGCCCTGGGCAGCCCTTGAGATCTGTTCCTCATGTCAGGGTGAGTAACGCCACATTTATCAGCTTTTCATGTTGGGCTTCTATCTACATTTCACCTTGAAGAAATTTTCTTTTAACTCATGTTGAAAACATCGAAGCAGAGTGTGCTTGGGAGGTATGAAATGAGCCAGCAGACTTGCCTTCCTGTCTTAGGCTGCCTTGCCAAGCTGCATGTCAAATATGCGTGTTTCAGGAAATATGCAACAATGGTACTAGTTTGCTCACCTAGCTCCAGGGCGTTTGAAACCCCCACTTATCAGGCTACACTTGAGTCACTGGCTAGTTACAAACAGTGTGAAAATTAGCACAGACTTAACGTAACTGATTTTGCAGCACCCCTGGAGAGAAGGCATAATTAATTCTGATCACATTGATGAAAAGCTGGAAATGCAAACTATTTAATGATGAACTTGCATGATAATGGAAGGGTCACCAGGACAGCCAGGACCAGAACTGGAGCCTGCCACATCCACGCCCAGCATCCCAGCCACCCATGACCTCTTTTTGCACAGTGGACTTTGGACTTGTCTGCTGCCTCTGAGTAGGGAGTAGCCACTGATTGCTAATTCTTGCTGCCAACAGAACTTACACTCGACTTCTCTATAGTGATAATAGGATTTCAGCATTGAAATTCCTGCTTGGGAAGCAAGTGAAATAAAACATAAACAAGGTCTTGCTCCCTGCTTTAGTGCCCTCTGTGCACCTTGGGCCTGCAGCACATACACTCACCATGCAGCCTGAAGGACCAGGGCCTCGCCTAGGGTCACTGTGGCCATTGGGTTATAACTCACAAGGGCTCTTGAAAGACTGTAGCTATCATCCGATTAGAACAGGTTAGGGGGCTATAGAAGGGAGGGATTGCTCTCTGGCTGCTATAACAAATTGCCACAAACAGAGTTTAAAGAACTATGAACAGTGTCTCACCAACCTAAAACTGAGGTGTTGATGGGTCTGGTCCCTTCTGAAGGCTCCAGCGAGGATCTGTTCCTCATCTTTCCCACTTTTAAGGCTGCTGGGTGCATCATTTCGATCACTTCCAAGGTCACATCACCTTTTCCTCTTCTGTGATACTATTTCCTCCTCAGCCCTCTCTTGTAAGGACACCTGTGCTATGAAATTGAGCCCACCTGGAGACTCCAGGAAAATCTCCCCGTCTCAAGATGCTGAGTCATATCTGCAGCGTCCTTTTGACAGAACATATTCACAGGGCCAGGGGACTAGGACATGGACCTCGTGAGGGGTCACTGTCCAGCCGACCTTACCAGGCGATTCTCAGACTGGGTGAAGGGCAGAGTGAATCCAGGCTGCAGACTCAACTGAGGCTGGAAGGGGCCCCATCTTCTCTGGGAGAGTGGGCAGGGCGAGTAGGTGTTCTGGAATCTTCTGTTCACAGCTGGATCAGGATAATATTTTGGACCTCTGACAGCACTGCAGGATTCTCAGAGGATTTCGGAAACCTCTCATCCTCTGGAACTGGAACATAGAGAAGGAATGGTGCCAAAGTCCTGGAATGGGGAATTTTCAGAGGAAACAGCTCTTTAGAAAGAGCCAGAAAGATGCGGGAGTACAGGGAACTCTCTGTGTGAGGTCATGGCCTGAGCCCTGGAAATACACAGGACAGGGGGTCAATGACCCAGCTTGTTTTACACCCTGAACACCTGTTGACCAGCCCCTGAGCATCAGTGTCCTTGACTGCAACAGAAATGTAATTCAAAAACACCTAATGATTTTATTTTATTCCTACGTATATTTATTTTATTTTATTTTTTATTATACTTTAAGTTATGGGGTAAGTTCTGGTGTAGAACGTGCAAGTTTGTTACATAGGTATATACATGCCATTGCTGTACCCATCACTCCATCATATACATTAGGTATTTGTCCAAATGCTATCCCTCCCTTAGTGCCCCAACCCCCCAGCAGGCCCTGGGGTGCGATGTTCTCCTCTTTATGTCCATGTGTTCTCGTTGTTCAACTTCCACTTATGAGAACATACAGTGTTTGGTTTTCTGTTCTTGTGTTAGCTTGCTGAGAATGATGGTTTCCATCTTCATCCATGTTCCTGCAAAGGACATCAACTCATCCTTTTTTATGGCTTCATAGTATTCCATGGTGTATAAGTGTCACATTTCGTTTATCCAGTCTATCATTGGTGGGCATTTGAATTGGTTCCAAGTCTTTGCTATTATGAACAGTGCCACAGTAAATATATGTGTGCATGTGTCTTTATAACAGAATGATTTATAATCCTTTGGGTATATACCCAGTAATGGCATTGCTGGGTCAAATGGTATTTCTATTTCTAGATCCTTGAGGAATCGCGGCACGGTCTTTCACAATGGTTGAACTAATTTACACTCCCACCAACAGTGCAATAATGTTCCTATTTCTCTACATCCTCTCTAGCATGTGTTGTTTCCTGACTTTTTAATGATCACTATTCTAAATGGCATGAGACGGTATCTCAATGTGGGTTTGATTTGCATTTTTCTAATGACCAGTGATGATGAACTTTTTTTCATATGTTTGTTGGCCACATGAATGTCTTCTTTTGAGAAGTGTCTGTTCGTATTCTTTGCCCACTTTTTGATGGGGTTGTTTTTTTCTTGTAAGTTTGTTTAGGTTCTTTATAGATTCTGGATATTAGCTGTTTGTCAAATAGATAGATTGAAAAAATTGTCTCCCATTCCGTAGGTTGTCTGTTTACTCTGATGACAGTTTCTTTTGCTGTGCAGAAGCTCTTTAGTTTAATTAGATCCCATTTGTCTGTTTTGGCTGTTCTTGCCATTGCTTTTGGTGTTTTAGTCATGAAATGTTTGCCCATGCCTATGTTCTGAATGGTATTGCCTACATTTTCTTCTGGGATTTTTATGGTTTTAGGTCTTATGTTTTAGGTCTTAATCTATCTAGAGCTAATCTTTGTATAAGTGTAAGGAAGGGATCCATTTTCAGTTTCTTGCATATGGCTAGCCAGTTTTCCCAACACCATTTATTAAATAGGGAATCCTTTCCCCATTGCTTGTTTTTGTCAAGTTTGTCAAAGATCAGAAGGTTGTAGATGTGTGGTGTTATATCTGAGGCCTCTGTTCTGTTCCATTGGTCTACAAAACTGTTTTGGTACCCAGTACCATGCTTTTTTGTTACTGTAGCTTTGTAGTATGAAGTCAGGTAGAGTGATGCCTTGTTCTTTTTGCTTAGGATTGTTTTGGCTATGTGGGGTCTTTTTTGGTTCCATATGAAATATAAAGTAGTTTTTTCCAATTAAGTATGGCCATTTTCATCATACTGATTATTTCTATCCATGAACATGGAATGTTTTTCCATTTGTTTGTGTCCTGTCTTATTTCCTTGAGCAGTGGTTTGTAGTTCTCCTTGAAGTGGTCCTTCACATCCCTTGTAAGTTGTATTTCTAGGTATTTTATTTTCTTTGTAGCAATTGTGAATGAGAGTTCACTCATGATTTGGCTCTCTGTTTGTCTGTTGTAGGTGTATAGAAATGCTTGTGATTTTTGCACATTGATTTTATATCCTGAGACTTTGCTGAAGTTACTTATCAGCTTAAGGAAATTTTGGGCTGAGATAATGAGGTTTTAAAAATATACAATCATATCATCAGCAAACAGAGACAATTTGACTTCCTCTTTTCCTAATTGAATACCTTTATTTCTTTTTTTGCCTGATTGCCCTGGCCAGTACTTCCAATAATATGTTGAATATGAGTGGTGAGAGAGGGCAATCTTGTCTTGTGCCTGTTTTCAAAGGGAATGCTTCTAGCTTTTGCCCATTCAGTATGACATTGGCTGTGGGTTTTTCATAAATAGCTCTTATTATTTTGAGATATGTTCCATCAATACCTAGTTTATTGAGAGTTTTTAGCATGAAGGGCTGTTGAATTTTATCTAAGGTGTTTTCTTCATCTATTGAGATAATGTGGTTTTTGTCATTGGTTTTGTTTATGTGATGGATTATGTTTATTGATCTGCTATGTTGAACCAGACGTGCATCTTGGGGATGAAGCCTACTTGATCATGGTGGATAAGCTTTTTGATGTGCTGCCGGATTCGATTTGCTGGTATTTTATTGAGGATTTTCATACCAATGTTCATCAGGGATATTGGCCTGAGATTTTCTTTTTTTGTTGTGTCTCTGCCAGGTTTTTATATCAGGGTGATGCTGGCCTCATGAGTTAGGGAGGAGATCTTCTTTTTCTATTGTTTGGAATAGTTTCAGAAGGAGTGGTACGAGCTCCTCTTTGTACCTCTGGTAGAATTTGGCTGTGAATCTGTCTGGTCCTGGACATTTTTTGATTGCTAGGCTATTAAATACTGCCTCAACTTCAGACCTTGTTATTGGTCTATTCAGAGATTCAACTTCTTCCTGGTTTAGTCTTGGTTGGGTATATGTGTCCAGAAATTTGTCCATTTCTTCTAGATTTTCTGGTTGATTTGCATAGAGATGTGGTAGTTGGTATTTCTGTGGGATCGGTGGTAATATCCCCTGTATCATTTTTTATTGAGTCCATTTGATTCTTCTCTCTTTTCTTCTTTATTAGTCTTGCCAGTGGTCTATCTATTTTGTTGATCTTAAAAAAAAATCCTTGATTCATTGATTTTTTTGAAGGGTGTTTCATGTCTCTATCTTCTTCAGTTCTGCTCTGATCTTAGTTATTTCTTGTCTTCTGCTAGCATTTGAATTTGTTTGCTCTTACTTCTTTAGTTCTTTTAATTGTGATGTTAGGGTGTTGATTTTAGGTCTTTCCTGCTTTATCTTGTGGGCATATAGTGCTGTATATTTCCCTCTACACACTGCTTTAAATGTGTCCCAGAGATTCTGGTACATTGTATCTTCGTTCTCAATGGTTTCAAAGAACACTTTTATTTCTGCCTTAATTTCGTTATTTACCCAGTAGTCATTCAGGAGCAGGTTGTTCAGTTTCCATGTAGTTGTGCAGTTTTGAGTGAGTTTCTAATAATTATTGCAACACATGTTCAGGGTGGAACATTTGGATAATTAAAAAATCCCTAAGTTAGAATCCTGTGGCTCAGTCATCTGCTAGTCTCAGGCAATACCCCTGTGTTCTAGGCAAATGCACACATCCAAACCTACACACATCTTGGGACATTCTGTAAGCACATAAGATATTTTACAGTTGTTACCCAACTGCTTTATTGGGAAAACATTTAGATTTATTAGCCAGTAATACACCTGCAAACACACATACCTTGATGCTTCTCACAAGGTATGAGTGAGAATCCAGCTGCTGCCTTTCCTTGATCTTAAGTCTCCATAGAGGTTGGAATGGCCATGTCTTTCTCCCATAATAGCCATGAACAGTGAACAGCACAGATAATGGAGAAATCATGTCTCATTACGAGTTTCTTGGATGGTTTTTGGAGTTTATAAAGACTGTCCACTGTGGGGTCTTGGGAGAGCCGGATATCACCTGCAGGATGCTGTGGGCCTCTCTCCCCTCTCAGGCTCCTTCACCCAGGCTCTCCTCAGTCACTATTCAGGAGACCCAACAAGACGCTCTTTTTCTATGTTTTTTACATGACTGCGTTGATATTTTAGTCATGACTACTGGAACTATATTTATGACTGTGTTTTTGTTATTGAAAAATTCCCTTTTCTAAAAAACATTTCCAATTAGACTCTAAGACAGTGGCTTTGAGGGCTGCCTGGGGGGCCAGCGCTGTCTGTGGCACTGCTCTCTGGGATAATGCACCCCACATTCCAGCAAGAGACCCCAGGTGCTTTGGAGATGAATCTGATTGAAAATTGTGCAGGTGGGTGGTAGTGGCTGACTGTACTTCCATGCTTTTAAATTAAATTAAATTTTAAGTTCTGGGGTACATGTATAGGATGTGCAGGTTTGTTACACAGGTAAACATGTGGCATGTTGGATTGCTGCACCTAACAACCCATCACCTAGGTATTAGGCCTGGCATGCATTAGCTATTTTTCCTGATGCCCTCCCTTCTCACCCCACCCTCCCCTGACAGGCCCCAATGTGTGTTGTTCCCCTCTCTGTGTTCATGTGTTGTCATTGTGCAGCTCTCACTTATAAGTGACAACATGTGGTGTTTGGTTTTCTGTTCCTGCATTAGTTTGTTGAGGATAATGACTTCCAGTTTCATCCATGTCCCTGCAAAGGACATGATCTCATTCCTTTTTATGGCTGCATAGTATTCCATGGTGTATATGTACCACATTTTGTTTATCCAGTCTACCATTGATAGGCATTTGGGTTGATTCCATGTCTTTGTTTTCGTGACTAGTGCTGCAACAAACATACGTGTGCATGTATCTTTATAATAGAATGATTTATATTTCTTTTGTTATATACCAAGTAATGGGACTGCTGGGTCAAACAGTATTTCCAGTTATAAATTTTTGAGGAATCGTCACACTGTCTTCCACAATAGTTAAGCTAATTTGTATTCCCACTAACAGTATAAAAGTGTTCCTATTTCTCTGCAACCTCAACAGCATCTGTTATTTCTTGACTTTTTAATAACTGCCATTCTGACTGGTGTGAGAAGCTTCTTAAAAGAAGACATACATGTGGCCAACAAACATATTAAAGAAAGCTCAACATCACTGATCATCAGAGAAATACAATTACATGCTTTTAGAAGCAGTAAACTTTAAAGAAGATTTTTCACAGAAAAATTAATCCACCATTTTATTAATGAAAGAAAATATACCCTGAGAGTGCCTGTCCCCAGAATAGGAGTAGATATTGACAGACAGGTTTATTTTTTTATATATTATACATTTCAAAATAACAATAAAATAATTGGAATGTTTCCAGTTTAAGGAAAGGGCAAATATTTGAGGTTATGGATATACTAATAACACTGATTTGATCTTTACAGATTATATGAATATATTACATTATCACATATACCTGAAAACATGAATGTTGATGATGTATGAATAAAAAATAAAAATCAAAGGACATGTAGCTTTAAATTAAAATAGTTGAACCTTTCACAGCAGAGCAGAAGTCCTTCTCACTGATAGCTTAAATGTCAGAGGAGCCCAGATGCAGAAGCTCATGCCTGTAAACTCAGCGCTTTGGGAGGCTGAGGCAAGTGGATCACTTGAGGTCAGGAGTTCAAGGCCAGCCTGACCAACATGGTGAAACCCTATCTCTACTAAAAATAAAAAAAATTAACTGGGTGTGGTGGTGGATGCCTGTAATCCCAGCTATTAGATAGGCTGAGGCAGGAAAATTGCTTAAACTTGGGAGGCAGAGGTTAGAGTGAGCCGAAATCATGCCATTGCACTCCAGCCTGGGCAACAGAGCAAGACTTCATCTTGAAAAAAATGATAATGATAAATAAAAATAATAAAAAATAAATTGTCACAGGAAAGCAAGAAGCTTTTTCTCTTCCTTTTGTCTTTGCAGTTCTTGTGCTGGTGATGGCACAACATTACTGGAACAGCTGGGTCTGCTCTGAGTTTGGTT
Organism: Pithecia hirsuta; assembly: GCA_963573645.1. Classification (NCBI taxonomy): domain Eukaryota; kingdom Metazoa; phylum Chordata; class Mammalia; order Primates; family Pitheciidae; genus Pithecia; species Pithecia hirsuta. The sequence continues at coordinate 17,889 of CAUYLZ010032472.1, read as the reverse complement.
GTGATTCATTTGTTCTTGGAAGGTTAGGTTTAGCACAAGTCACAGAACAGCACTGAAGAGCTGAGTGCGATGGAGCTAATCTTAATTCTCAAGTATCGATCAAAATAAGGCCACTGCACTCCTCACCAGCTTCATCATCATATTTTAAAATACATTTTTATTTTTAAAATTGATTTATTTAAAAAATGGGGATACGGGTACATATGGGGTGCAAGTGCAATTTTGTTACATGCATCGATTGCATAGTGATGAAGTCAGGGCTTTTAGGGTATCCATCACCCAAATAATGTACATTGTACCTATTAGGTAATTTATCATCATCCACTCCTGTTTCCGCTCCTCACCCATCACTATTAACAGAGCCCAGCATGGCCTCTGTTCTCACCCATCCGCAGCATCTAGCAGTAAGTATCTCTCCCCACTTGTGGAGAAGGCCAGAGATATTTCTGTCCAGCTCTGCCTGACCTCTGAGTAACTGTAGTAGATTGAAGAGAGGTCTTTAAGAGAAGTCATGTCCATGTCTTAATCCTTGGAATCTGGTGAATATGACCTTATTTAAAGAAAGGGTCTTTGCAGGTGAAAATAAGAATGTTGAGATATTTATCTGGGCTATCTGGTGGGTCCTTATATCTGGGTGGGTGCTAACAAGAGACACACACAAAAAAGAAGCAGCCACGGAGGAGAAGGTGGTGAGAAGATGGAAGCAGAGATTGTGTCTTCAAGCCAAAGAATACGGAGGATACCAGTGGCCACCAGACACTGGAAGACACAAGGGGCAGATTCTTCCCCAGAGCTTTGGGAAGGATAGTGACCTTTCCAACCTTGATTTTTGATGGCCTCCCTCTAGAACTGTGAGAGGATAAACTTCTGCTGCTTTAGGCCACTAAGTTTGTGGTAATTTGTTATGGGTGACCTAGCAAATGAATACAGTAACCCATGAAAATTGGTGGGCGTCACAGAGTATCATATGCAGTAATAAACTGTGTAATAGAGTAATAGACTATCATATGCAATAATGGAGTATCATAACGCAATAGTTTACTAGTAAACTCCTGTCCTCCCTAACTGTAAATATTTGAGGGCCATAGAGCTCATCTGAGGTCCCCTTTCTCTCTCTATCCCTGGGAGAGCTGGTATATTCTCATGTCTCCCAGATACACAGTCATAAACTACTACATATGATACTCTAATCAGGGATAGATGTCATTACACAAAACCCATAGAAAGTACAACACCATGAGTGAATCCTAATGTAAACTATAGACTTTGGGTGATAATGACGTCAAATGTAGGTATATTATTGTAACAAAAGTACCATTCTAGTGCCGGATGTTGATAGTGTGGGAGGCTGTGTGTGGAAGGGTGCCAGGGGCATATGGGAACTCTGTACTTTATGTTCAATTTTGCAGTGAACACAAAACTACTCTAAAAGTTTGTCTAATAAAATAGATGACTTGCCCCTTTTTTCTTTCTTTGAGAAAGTGTGGCTCTCTTCACACTGATGGATTACAGCCTGATCCTTGTCATGCCCTGAGTGTCTCTTCATGGAGGCAAAGAAGCCTTTTCTCCCTTCCCTGACCAGTCGTGACCATGGGGGAACAGTTCCCATCAGTCATGGGCAGTTCCCATAGTCAGGACTCAGATATGAGCCTTCAGGAGGCAGTACTCTGGTCAGTGGGAGAGTGAGTGCCACATCCTGAAGGGATCTGGGTGTGCACTGGAGAACCTGCAGCACTAATCACACCTCAGCCTTGGAAACAAGCAGCTCTTGCTTTGTCTAGATCTGCATCTGAGTCATAAAATGTTGGTGTAGGACTTCAGGCAAGTTGGCTGATCTTCACTTCAAACTCATGGTCTCAAACTTCTCATGAGTTTTCATCATTGCTCACCAAACCTATTCCCCTCAAAATCCCAGGATATTTACTCTTCATTCTTTGTGACAACTATTTTGTACTTCAATTTTTCTCCCAGCACCCTATTCCTTTTTGTCTTTCTTAAACCAGGTCGTCAGCCAAGTGTCAGTTAGCTGTGAAAATAGGAGTCAGATGGACACATCTTCATTTAGCAGCATCAAACCTGGGAATCCGTCTGCACTGGAAGTATAATACTTCTCCTTTCTGTCTCTCCAGGCTTATGTTTTCTGGGGGCCACCACTCCAGGCATCTTTTCAAGGATGTAACTCCTTCTTGTTCCTTCCCTCTTCTCCTGCATCATCAGTTTTTCTCTGCTATATCAGTTTTTGTAGCTTATGAACAGGCAGTGGTTTTTCTCATCTTCTTAAGTCTTCCTTGACCCTTGCTGGCTCCAGCTATTACCCTATCATTTTGCTCCATTTCACAGCAAAAAAATTCCAATTCTCAAAAGAATTCTGTGCACATATTGTCTCTGCTTACTATCTCAGGCCCTGGGAATCTGACTTTTACTCTGAGCTTTGTTTTAGACTGCACTCTTCAAGGTCACTAATGGCCTGAATATTGTGTTTTATTTGACTTCTCACTATGGTTGGGGTAGATGATGACTCTATTCTTCTGGGAGACATTCTTTCTTCCAGATAATCACAATTCACATTTTCTTCTGATCTGGCCTTTGCTTTTTTCCATTGCTGGCTCCTCTTGTTCTAACTGTAAATATATGAGGGCCATAGGGCTCATCTTGGGTCCCCTTTCTCTCTCTCCCTCTCTCTGGGAGGGCTAGTATATCCTCATGTCTCCCACATAAATATTCAGCCCATATATTTTATGTGAACCCAAGACCCCCACATTTGACTATCCGCTTGACATATCTGTGTGCTGGCTCACAGACATTTCAGAATTGTCATGCCCTCCTCCCAATTTTCTCCCTCTTTTCACTCTCAGTAAATGACACCCCCACTCACCCAGTTGTTGAAGCCAGAGCCTGGGGCATCATCCTTTTCTCCTCCCTCTTCCCCAGCTTGCCATGCAAGCCATCAACACATTCCGCCATTTCCAGCTCCAAGTTAAAGTTCCTATCCATCCACTTTTCTCTACCTCTGCCATCACATTTTGTTCCAACATTCTTCATATCTCACTGGTCCACAAAGCAGCTTTGTATCTTTTGACTCCTCCATTCTGTTTTCTATAGTAGTTATCAATGGTCCTTTATGCTTCTTCCTACATTTGAAGTAAAATTCCAACTACTGCTATATCTTACAAGGGTTCCTCTGTGTGCTCTGGCCCCTGCCTACCTTGCTAACATCATCTTGTGCCATTCCATTTGATGTACACTAATGCCAGCCACACTGGGGCTTTGCCATCTTATGGGCTGATATGGTTGGATATTTTGTCTCCTCCAAATCTCATGTTGAAATGTTATCTCCAGAGTTGGAGATTTGCCTAGTGGGAGATGTTTCGGTCATGGGGGTAGATCATTCATGGATGGCTTGGTGACCTTCTCATAGTAATGAATGAGTTCTTTTTCTGTTCGTTCATATGAGACCTGGTTATTTAAAAGAGCCTAGCACCTCCTCCTCTCTTTCTTGCTCTCTCTTCTTGCCTTGTGACATGCCTACTCCACCTTCATCCTCTGCTATAATTGTAAGCTCCCTGAGGTTTCACCAGAAGCCAAGCAGATGCAGATGCCATGCTTGTACAGCCTGCAGAACCAAGAGCCCAATAAACCTCTTTTTTATATAAATTACTTAATCTGAGGTATTCCTTTATAGCAAGACAAAATTGACTAATAGGGGGCATTGCACATACTTTTTTCTCTCCCCTAGGGTTTCTCAGCCTCAATACTATTGACATTTAGGGCTCGATCATTCTTTGTTGTGAGGGACACTGTGCTATGCATTATAGAATGGTGGTAGCATCCCTGGCTTCTACCAACCAGATGTCGATAGCATACACTTAACACAAGTAGTGGTAACAAATGTCTTCAAACATTGCCAAATGTCTCCTGCATGGTAAAAGCCCCCTTGATTCAGAACCACTGCTCTATCTGAAATGCTCCCCACCACCCATCCTGCAAACCAAAGGCAACATTAAAAAGACTTAACAGTTTATTAGTCTGGCTAGTGGTCTATCTATGTATTTTGTTAATCTTTTCAAAAAAGCCGGCTCCTGGATTCACTGATTCTTTTTGAAGGATTTTTCATGTTTCTATTTCCTTCAGTTCTGCTCTGATCTTAGTTATTTCTTGTCTTCTGTTAGCTTTTGAATTTGTTTGCTCTTGCTTCTCTAGTTCTTTTAATTGCGATGTTAGAGTGTCAATTTTAGACCTTTCCTACTTTCTCCTGTGGGCATTTAGTGCTATAAATGTCCCTCTAAACACTACTTTAGCTGTGTCCCAGAGATTCTGGTATGTTGTGTCTTTGTTTTTATTGGTTTCAAAAAACTTATTTATTTCTGCCTTAATTTTGTTATTTACCCAATAGTCATTCAAAAGCAGGTTGTTCAGTTTCCATGTAGTGTGGTTTTGAGTGAGTTTCTTAATCCTGAGTTCTAATTTGATTGCACTGTGGTTTGAGAGACTGTTATGATTTCTGTTCTTTTGCATTTGCTGAGGAGTGTTTTACTTCCAATTATGTGGCCAATTTTAGAATAAGTGTGATGTGGTGCTGAGAGGAATGTATATTCTGTTGATTTGGGGTGGCGAGTTCTGCAGATGTTTATTAGGTCTGCTTAGTCCAGATCTGAGTTCAAGTCCTGGATATCCTTGTTAATTTTCTGTCTCATCAATCTGTCTAATATTGACAGTGGGGTGTTAAAGTCTCCCATTGTTATTGTGTGGGGGTCTAAGTCTCTTTATAGTTCTCTAAGAACTTGCTTTATGAATCTGGGTGCTCCTGTAGAGGGTGCATATATATTTAGGATAGTTAGCTCTTCTTGTTGTGTTAATTTCTTTACCATTATGTAATGCCCCTTTTTTTTTTTTTTTTTTTTTTTTGACCTTTGTTGGTTCAAAGTCTGTTTTATCAGAGACTAGGATTAAAACCTCTGTTTTTTGTTGCTTTCCATTTGCTTGGTAAATATTCCTCCATCTCTTTATTTTGATAATTCTTTCTTGTGAGGGACACTGTCCTATGTACCTGAAAGTGACAGGGAGAATGGAACCAAGGTGGAAAACACTCTTCAGGCTATTATCCAGGAGAACTTCCCCAACCTAGCAAGAATGGCCAACATCCAAACTCAGGAAATATGGAGGACACTACAAAGATACTCCTCGAGAAGAGCAACCCCAAGACACATAATTGTCAGATTCACCAGGGTTGAAATGAAGGAAAAAATGTTAAGGTATGGGTGATATGGGTCTCCTTAATACAGCACACTGACGGGTCTTGATTCTTTATTCAATTTGCCAGTCTGTGTATTTAATTGGGGCATTTAGCCCATATACATTTAGGTTTAATATTATTATGTGTGAATTTGATCCTGTCATTATGATGCTAGCTGGGTATTTTGCCCTTTAGTTGATGCAGTTTCTTCAGAGTGTCGATGGTCTTTACAATTTGGTATGTTTTTGAAGTGGCTGGTGCTGGTTTTTCCTTTTCATATTTAGTGCTTCCTTCAGAAACTCTTGTAAGTCACGCCTGGTGGTGACAAAATCTCTCAGCATTTGCTTGTATGTAAAATATTTTATTTTTCCTTACTTATGAAGCTTAGTTTGGCTGGATATGAAATTCTGGATTGAAAATTCTTCTCTTTAAGAATGTTGAATATTGGCCCCCACCCTCTTCTGTCTTGTAGGGTTTCTGCAGAGAGATCCGCTGTGAGTCTGATGGGCTTCTTTGTGGGTAACCCCACCTTTCTCTCTGGCTACCCTTAACATTTTTTTCTTCATTTCAACCCTGGCGAATCTGATGATTATGTGTCTTGGGGTTGCTCTTCTCAAGGAGTATCTTTGTGGTGGTTTCCGTATTTCCTGAATTTGAATGTTGGCCTGTCTTGTGAGGTTGGGGAAGTTCTCCTGGATGATATCCTGAAGTGTGTTTTTCAGCTTGGTTCCATTCTCCCTGTCACTTTCAGGTACACCAATTAAACATAGGTTTGGTCTTTTCACATAGTCCCATACTTCTTGGAGGCTTTGTTAATTTCTTTTCATTCTTTTTTTTATCTAATCTTGTCTTCATCCTTTATTTTATTAAGTTTATTATTTGATATCCTTTCTTTCACTTGATCAATTTGGCTATTGATACTTGTGTTTGCTTCACGAAGTTCTCATGCTGTGTTTTGCAGCTCCATCAGGTCATTTATGTTCTTCTCTAATCTGGTTATAATAGTTAGCAATTTCTCTACCCTTTTTTCAAGGCTCTTAACTTCCTTGCATTGGTTTAGAACATGCTCCTTTAGCTCAGAAGAGTTTGTTATTACCCACCTTCGGAAGACTTCTTCTGTCAATTCATCCAACTTATTCTCTGTCAAGTTTTGTTCCCTTGCTGGCAAGGAGTTGTGATCCTTTGTAGGAGAAGAGGTGTTCTGAGTTTTGGAATTTTCAGCCATTTAGTGCTGGTTTTTCCTCATTGTCGTGGATGTATCTACCTTTAGTCTTTGATGTTGATGACCATTGGATAGGGTGTTTGTGAGGACATTCTTTTTGTTGATGTTGATGCTATTGCTTTCTGTTTGTTAGTTTTCCTTCTAACAGTCAGGCCCCTGTGCTGCAGGTCTGCTGGATTTGCTGTAGGTCCACTCCAGACCCTGTTTGCTGGGTATCAACAGTGGAGGCTGCAGAACAGCAAAGATTGCTGCTTGTTTCTTCCTCTGGAAGCTTCATCCCAGAGTGGCACCTGTCAGATGCCAGCTGGAGCTCTCCTGTATGAGGTGTCTGTCAACCCCTGCTGGGAGATGTCTCCCAGTCAGGAGGCACTGGAGTCAGAGACCCACATGAGGAGGCAGTCTGTCCCTTACTGGAGCTTGAGCACTGTGCTGGAGATCTGCTGCTCTTTTCAGAACAGGCAGGCAAGAACATTTAAGTCTGTTGAAGCTGCGCCCACAGCTGCCCCTTAAAATAAAAGAGAGAGGAATCAAATAGATATGACAAAAAATAATAAAGAGGATATCACTCACCTCTGATCCCATAGTAATACAAATTACCATCAGAGAATACTACACACACCTCTATGCAAATAAACTAGAAAATCTAGAAGAAATGGGTAAATTTCTGGACACGTACACCTTTCCAAGATTAAACCATGAAGAAGTAGAATCCCTAAAAAGAGTAAAAACAAGTTCCGAAATTGATGCAGTAATTAATAGCCTACTATCCAAAAAAAAAAAAAAAAAACAGGACCAGATAGATTTACAGTCGAATTCTACCAGATGTACAAAGAGTAGCTAGTACCATTCCTTGTGAAACTATTCCAAAAAATAGAAAAAGAAGATCTCCTCCCTAACTCCTGAGGCCAGCATCATCCTGATGCAAAAACCTGGCAGAGACACAACAAAAAAAGAAAATCTCAGGCCAATATCCCTGATGAACATTGATGTGAAAATCCTCAATAAAATACTGGCAAACTGAATCCATCAGCACATCAAAAAGCTTATTCATAACAATCAAGTTAGCTTTGTCTCTGGGATGCAAGGCTGTTTCAACATACACAAATCAATAAATAGATGCAAAAAACACCTTTGATAAAATTCAACACCCCTTCATGCTAAAAACTCTCAGTAAACTAGGTATTGGTGGAACATATCTCAAAATAATAAGAGCTATTTATGGCAAACCCACAGCCAATGTCATACTGAATGGGCAAAAGCTAGAAGCATTCCCTTTGAAAACCAGCACAAGACAAGGATTTACTCTCTCACCACTCCTATTCCACATAGTATTGGAAGTTCCGGCCAGGGCAATCAGGCAAAAAAAGAAATAAAGAGTATTCAATTAGGAAAAGAGGAAGCCAAATTGTTTCTGTTTGCAGATGACATGATTGTTTATTTAGAAAACCCCACTGTTTCAGCCTAAAATCTCCTTATGCTGATAAACAACTTCAGCAAAGTCTCAGGATACAAAATCAACGTGAAGAAATTACAACCATTCCTATACACCAGTAACAGACAAACAGAGAGCCAAATTATGAGTGAACTCCCATTCGCAATTGCTGCAAAGAAAATAAATTACCTAGGAGTACAACTTACAAGGGATGTGAAGGACTTCTTCAAAGAGAACTACAAACCACTGCTCACAGAAATAAGAGAAGATACAAACAAATGGAAAATAATTCCATACTCGTGGATAGAATCAATATTGTGAAAATGGCCATACTTCCCAAAGTAATTTATAGATTAAACACAATCCCCATCAAGATACCATTGACTTTCTTCACAGAATTAGAAAAAACTACTTTAAATTTCATATGGAACCAAAAAAGAGCTCATATAGCCAGGACAATCCTAAGCAAAAAGAACAAAGCTGGAGGTATCATGCTACCTGACTTCAAACTATACTACAAGCTACAGTAAACAAAACAGCATAGTACTCATAACAAAACAGAGATATAGACCAATGAAATGGAACAGAGGCCTTAGAAATAATGCCACACACCTACAACCATCTGATCTTTGACAAACTAGACAAAAACAAGCAATGGGGAAAGGATTCCCTATTTAATAAATGGTGTTGGAAAAACTGGCTAGCCATATGCAAGAAACTGAAACTGGACCCCTTCTTTACACCTTATACAAAAAATAACTCAAGATGGATTAAAAACTTAGACATAAGACCTAAACCCATAAAAACCCTGGAAGAAAAGCTGGGCAATACCATTCAGCATGGGCAAGGACTTCATGACTAAAACACCAAAAGCAATGGTAACAAAAATCAAAATTGACAAATGGGATCTAATTAAACTAAAAAGCTTCTGCACAGCAAAAGAAACTATCATCAGAGTGAACAGGCAGCCTACCAAATGGGAGAATATGTTTGCAATTTCTCCATCTGACAAAGGGATAATATCCAGAATCTACAAAGAACTTAAACAAAATTACAAGAAAAAAACAAACAACCTCATCAGAAAGTGGGCAAAGGATATGAATAGACACTTCTCAAAAGAAGACATTTATGCGACCAACACATATATGAAGAAAAGCTCATCATCACTGGTCATTAGAGAAATGCAAGTCAAAACCACATTGAGATACCATCTCATGCCAGTTAGAATGGTGATCATTAAAAATTCAGGAAACAGGCCAAGTGCTGTGGCTAACACCTATAATCCCAGCACTTTGGGAGGCCAAGGCGGGCAGATCACAAGGTCAGCAGATCGAGACCATCCTGGCCAACATGGTGAAACCCCATCTCTACTAAAAAAAAAAAATTAGCCAGACGTGGTGGCACATGACTGCAGTCCCAGCTATTTGGGAGGCTGAGGCAGGAGAATCACTTAAACCTGGGAGGTAGAGGTTGCAGTGAGCCGAGATCATGACACTGCACTCCAGGCTGGTGACAGAGCAAGACTCCATCTCAAAAAAAAAAAAAAAAAAAACAGGAAACAACAGATGCTGGAGAGGATGTGGAGAAATAGGAATGCTTTTACACTGTTGGTGGGAATGTAAATTAGTTCAGTCATTGTGGAAGACAGTGTGGTGATTCCTCAAGGATCTAGAACCAGAAATGCCATTTGACCCAGTGATCCCATTACTGGGTATACATCTAAAGGATTATAAGTCATACTACTATGAAGACACATGTACATGCATGTTTATATTGGCACTGTTCACAATAGCAAAGACTTAGAACCAACCCAAATGCCCATCGATTATAGACTGGATAAAGAAAATGTGGTACATGTACACCATGGAATACTATGTAGCTGTAAACAAGGATGAGTTCATGTCCTTTGCAGGGACATGGATGAATCTGGACACCATCATTCTCAGCAAACTAACACAGGAACAGAAAACCAAACACCACATGTTCTCACTCATAAGTTTATGCCTATGTAACAAACCTGCACATTCTGCACATGTATCCCAGAACTTAAAGTATTAAAAAAAAACAAAAGACTTAACAGTTGGTATAGTACAGGCTTTCAGGCTTTGACTAATCAGGAAATATGCTGGTGATATGGTTTGGCTGTGTCCCCATCCAAATGTCATCTTGAATTGTAGTTCCTGTAATCCCCACATGTCATGGGAGGGGCCCAGTGGGAGGTAATTGAATCATGAGGGTGGTGACCTCCATGTTGTTCTCCTAATAATAAGTCCTCACAAGATCCAATGACTTTATAAGGCTCAGCACTTCTCCTTCATGCTTCTATGTGAAGAAGGACATGTTTATTTCCCCTTTTGCCATGATTGTAAATTTCCTGAGGCTTTCCCAGACCTGCAGAACTGTGGGTTAATTGACCTCTCTTTTTATAAATAAACTACCCAGCCTCAGGTATTTATTCATAGCAGCATGAGAATGAAATAATATAGGTGGCTTCAAGCATCTTTACTTTTACCTGTAAATTGGAGATGATAATAATTCCTACCAAATAGGTTATTGTGAGAGTAAATGAGTTACAGTGCATGAATGCTTATCCCAGGGCCATCCACAGAGAGGACACTCTAGTAGCATCTGCTATTATTCTCTGTTCTTATTATAATTGAACAATTATAACTGTTCTTATTATAATTGGCTCATTATCAGCGATGTCCAAACCGATATCAGAGCAGCCTCCTTCATTTCAGCTATTCTTTTTCATTGTGTTCATGTTGTTTCTGCAAAACACTTACAAGTTGCAATCATATCTGTCTTTGTTTGTGTATTTGCCCAGAACCTGTCTTTTCTCTAAGTTCAACCAGGGCAGAGTATCAGGGTGGTCTCTCTGCCGGAACAAATAACTCCTATCTCTCAGCTACTTCACACAGTAGAGGATTAGTTTTCTATTCATGTGACAGCTCTGTGGGAGTGTCTGGTACCCAGCCTTCCAGGTAGTGATTCAAGGACACATTTTTGAATCCTCCTTCCTCTGGGGCCTGGGACTTTTCTGCTGGATCTTCTGCCTTCTTTCCCATGGCAGGTGTAATTTTATGTGTCTGCTTGACTGGACCATGGGATGTCCAGGTAGCTGGTTGAACATGATTTCTGGTGTGCCTGGGAGGGGAAGTCCAGTGAGATGAGCATTTGAATCCATAGACTGAGTAAAGTAGTTTGCTTTCACCCATATGGATGGGCATCATTCAATTCCCTGAGGGCCTGAACAGAACACAAAGGCTGAGGAAGGTTGAATTCTCATTCTAACCAACTGTCAGAGCTGGGACATCAACCTTCTTTTTCTCTCAGTGCTTCTTGTTCTCAGTACTTCAGGCTTAGACTGGAATTTACACTCTCTGGCTCTCTAGCCTTCAGACAACACCATTAGCTTTCCTGGGTCTCCAGCTTGCAGACAGCAGATGGTGAGACTTCTCTGCCTTCATAATCATGTGAGCCAATACCTTATAATAGATCTTTTTGCATCTCCCAATCTCTATTTCTAGATCCCTTCATATTTTTCTATCTTAATCTCCATCTTTCCTGTCGGTTTTGTTTCTCTGGGGGAACTCTGAGTAATGCAGAAGGTTTCCAATCGAACTGGCCTGAGAATATCTGACATCACTCCCACCCATATTACCTTGGTTAATGCTCAGTCACATGGCCACATAGCTGCAAGGCAGGCTGGGAAATGTAGTCTGGTTGTGCCAGGCAGGAGATGGGGAAGGCTGTGGTGAGCATCTGCTAAATCTCCTTACAGGGCAGCCTGTGTCTGTGGCCCAGCATCTACAACAGTGCTGGGAATGAACTTGACAGTGAATAAATATTGGTAAATGAGTGACATCTTCACCCATTTTTTTCCCTAAACATCTAAAGAGAAAGAAATTAATATATTTTTTCTTTCCTGAGTTTCAATAGCACTTATAAGCTTTATGCTATACTGAAAGACTCATGGAAAGGTGATTTACAATAGCAGGGCGCTAGTCTTAGCTCTGCTGGGGAGACTCAGCTAAACTTTGGAAAAGCCACTTGACTGTCCAGGGCCTCAGTTTCTTTGTCTGCCCACAGAGTCTCTAGGGGTGCAGAGATGCTATTGTGCTTTGATTAATAGCACAGTTCTGTTTACAGAATAGACCTGAAATAAACATTTTTAGATTGATTTTCTGACCAGCATAGCTCCCTGTGACTGACGCATTCCTGCTGTGCTCTGAGGGAGATACATTCAGAAGAAGGGCTCCCAGGCGGCAGATAGGAATGACTCGAATGTTAAAATTTAGATTGTCTCTCCCCATCCCTTCCAAGCACTGGCAATGAGCTTACAGCATAATTCAGGTATGCACTTACCATTTTAAGACATCAGTCAGCCCTTAATGATAATTCTTCAACAAATGTTGTGGCTTATATTGGAATTACAGAAACCTCCTTGACAAGCCTTTTGTTACAGGCCTAAGTTCACATGTAGGTGCCAAATTTAGAAAAGAAAATACAGGAGGCATGTTGCATAGAACACACTTTTAACAGAAAATTATCTGTTTATCTGAAATTCTAATTTAACTGAAAACTTTGTATTCTATCTGTCAACCTGTTCATGCAGTCCCCCAAGCTTTTGCGTTGGCCTTGTTAGGAATGTTCTGTTTTCACTTCTGATTTGTTTGACGGTAGCAGAACCCACCGCAACCTTCCCTGATGTGTGAACTATCAGAGAAAGTGCCTCACCCTTCCTTATCCAATGTAAGTTTATTGCTTGATTGCTGACTGTTTTTTCATACCTGAATTTCCTGCCTCCATTTCAGCGGCTCACCGAGCAGGCAACCCCAACTTTCTGCATGTGCACTCAGTGGGTCATTTCACTTTTTAGCCTTGAGTAGAAGGGGTCTTGCTGGCCTTCCATTCATCTTATTTTCCACCTGACCACAATTACTCAGCAAAGTCCCTAATGATTATATTTGCATCCTCTTTATTAAAATTGGGATTGACCTTAACATCTGTGAGCCATGTTCTGATTTAATTAAGATACACTTGGTTTAGTCCACAACCACTTATAAATTTTAATTAAATTGGGTATATGTTAAACTGGATTATTTTACAAGAACCCATGCATTTGATAAGAAATGTAATTATCTGTGTTTGAAATGCTATAGTTTTATATTTTGAAATCTTGATTTTAAAGGGGAAGTAATTTTAGTCAAATTTAGCCTTGAATGGCATTGAGGAGGCCATTTCTGGCTTTGATTTTAATTTATATTAGTTTCTTCTCATTATCAGAGAATACCCGTCATTCATTTATTCATTCGTTCATTTACTAGACATTGAGAATCTATTAAGTACCAGAGATTGTGCAGTTCACCATATTGGAAGCTTAAATCTGCAAATTCATAACAATTGTCTTCTTCTGACCTTGCTTTTTGTCCCAGAGCCTTCATGAGTTAGTTGTCCACTTGGATATGAGCAGGTTATCATTTCAGTATTGATTTACGTGTTCAACTCTTTCAGTGTCTAGACAAAGGTTTAGGTGAAAGTGTCTAAAATGCCTCCCTCAAAGAAAAAATACCCTCTTTCATCTTTTTTTTCCCCAGGGAAGACTATGTCTGATTAGGGAGGTGAAAGGAGGCTGTGTACAGAAGGTGAGTGTGATGGACTGAACCATGTTTCCCTAGATTCATATATTGAAGGCCTAACCCCTAGTGTGGCTATATTTGGAGGCTGGAGTTTTTGGAGGCAATTAAGATTAAATGAATCCACAAAGGTGGAACCTAGTCCACTAGGATTGGTAGCCTTATACAAAGAGGAAGAGTGATCTCTTTGTCCCTCTCACCCTACATTTGCACTGAGGAAAGGCAAGCCAGGAAGAGGTCCTATACTAGAATCCAACCCTGCTGGCATTCTGATCTGGGACCTTCATCCTCCAGAACTCTGGGAAAAATAAATTTCTGTTATTTAAGCCACTCAGTCTGTGGCATTCTGTTATGGCAGCCTAAGAGACTGAGACAGGGATCCTGAGTCTGACCATGTGGCACAGGTAGGATTTCTGTGGGTGGCTGGCGCTCTAGCCTGGGTGGAAAGCTCTATCTTTACAGTAGTTTTGTTCCTTGCTGTGTTCTTTGCTGTGAAATGGGGGTGCTGTGAAGCCAGCCACCCCCTTGCTCCTGAGAACAGCATGGATTTCATCATCAGGGGATATGGCATAGCCTTTGACTGTGGAGTGAAACTAACCAGTCTGTCCTTGGATTGACACATGACCTTGACCCATTACCACCACATCTTGACTGATTGAACTTTTCAGCCTGGACACTTGTGATTTACAACTAAAGGTCCTTCACAGAAAGATGAATGTGGGATTCGGTTTATCAGGTCCTAGGGCTTCTATTCCATCAGGGGAGATTTTTCCATTAGAAGAGGTATTAATCCTTTCCATTTTTTGTGTCCCATTGAGTCTCATATGTCAATAGTTTTCACAACATTAAAAAAAAAATCTCAAGTTTGGCTTAATACTTTATGTGACTTTTATACTGCTGAGCTGTGTCCAGCACTAAGTGTGGTTCCTGATTTTCCCTCTGAGTCCCACCTTCTATATCTCTTTGATGCACTAAAAATGCTCTCTGTGGATCAATGGAGAGTACAAGCCCTCCAGACATAGAGCTGTGACAGAAGATCAATGTGCGGTGCAGATGGATGAGAAGAACCTTAAATAATGTTTTAAAAAGAATCTTCACTCCTCTGTCGCCGCTCCATGGAGACTGCCAGCAGTGCTCGTACTAGCTAACATTCAGTCTTCTCCCAAGTGTGCAGAGGTTTCGTGAAACCAGCAGAGTGAAGCTGCAGTCTACATCCCCATTAAAAAGCATTTGGGTTTGCAGATTATGCTGACACTTTTTTTCCCGTCTCCCATCCCTCCAGTGAGAATATTTTTAAAAATATTGAACCTGGCACTTTGCTTAAGTCACGCTGTGAAATCTACCATGTGCATCTTATTTTCTCTCTAAAAGCAATGCTTAGCAGCTTTTACTTGCTGGCATCTTCTTGTGCCAAGAACAGTGAGAGGATCCTGCTGGTGAGAACCAGAGGTGATGTTCTCCTGGAATCAGCGAGGAGGAGAATGTAAGAGTCCCATTTATTACCTTCTTGTTACAATGTAAAGCAATATAAAATTGCCATCTGTAAAAGAATCTATGAAGAGGCTGCAAGCTGAATATTTGCAATCCCTGAGACCATGGATGCTGCCTTTTGTCAGATCCTCAGGCTCATCTTACCAGCTTTGAATTTCTCCTTGTGGAGCACTCTTTGGGTAACACACTCTTAGACTTTCCTGAAACAAAAACAAAATTCACACTCAGAAAACTTTTTAGGATCCTGGAATTAGATAAAATTCTGCAGGTCTTAGAAGGCGTACTTTTCATGTCAGTTTATGTAGCTATGTTTGCTCACACAAAAATAACAACTGCAAGACAGACAAGAAACTCAAAAAGCACTAATGTGTTATTGAAGCACTGTGACTATGAGAGTTCCTCTGCTTGGAGTGGCTTGCTTGCAGCTGTTGAATGGTGGTGTAAAGTTGCCTGTGATTTGCAGTAATGTGTCACCGTGTTTCAGTCCAGGGGTGCTGAATAGTGAGAACGAGGGTCAGATGCATCCAGAGGTGGTGTCGCCTGTTTAGAGTGTGAGAGGGAAGTGGGAGGGGGCAGAGCAGGGGAGGAAGCATGGGCCATTCTGCACAGGTAGAGGAAAGGTATGGTGTATGACAGGGAGAAAGGGAAGTGGGGAAATGCGGCTGTCTGTTAGCATGAGTTGAAAAGAGCCAAGTGCATTAAAGAAGTATTTTTCTGATTAAGAAATGAACATCAGCAGTGAACATTTATGGCTTATAATGATTTAGAGAAGGAAGAACTTCAGGTCACACAGGATATTGGAAACAGACCTTCTGATATTTCTTTCTAGGGCTCCATAGCCTGATTCACTCTCTAAATCTGCTCTGATCAATATGGCCGCCCTCGGCCATATTGATCCTACAAACTCTGCTTTGACTAAGTTCTGGAAGAAGGGGTATTGGGAGAGAAGAGGTTTGCTTCTGAGGGAGGGAAAGAAGTACAGTCTGTTAAGCAACAATGTTTTCTCCACTCTCCCTTGAACTACTACTCGCCATGTTTCCTATTTAACCTTGGGAATTGTTTACAAAACTGAAAAGTTTCATTTGGCTAACTGAAAGTTTTTTTTTTTTTCCAGATGTTTGGTGCTTTTATCATTTTAGAATGATAAAGCTAAATTATTTCAGCCTTTATTTAGAGATAAACCTGTAAATCCTGGTACGCATGTCTTTTTAATCTCATCCCAAGGAACTGGTATTCTGATCCTTCATGAATCATCATTCAAATTCAAGCAAACATTCTGCTGGTTTAGTTCTTAACCTTAGTGTCTGAAAGATATTTCTATATGGTGAATCACGCCAGGGTTTCCCCACCTCTGCTTTGGGCATTGCGTTCTCTTCTGGGCCACAGTTGTGCAGATGACACTGCTCCGCCAAGAGTGCCTCTTCTATCCCTGTGAACTCATTAACATACCATGCACGATCATTACAGAAGGCACTGTGGGACCTTCTTGGTGAAAGGTGCTTTGTAAAAAATAATGCTACATAAATGGAGATCATTATTACTAGATTAGCTTCTCTCTTTCAGACTAATTATTTCACAGTCTTCCAGAATGTACTGCATTTGCCATCTGCTGGCCCAATTACCTAAATGATTCAAATTCCTTTAAACCTGGTCACATAGCTCCTCATTCTTCTTTGCAACTCCCATTTCAGTGTTGTCAGCAGATTTTAGAGCCCCAATGTTCAGATCTTTGTCAGAGCCACTTAGCTTTATGATGCGTGGCAGCGCTCCTTGAAGGAGCCAGTGACCCTCCTTGCTAACTCAAAGTTGAAGGCAAGGGAGACTCACTTTACTTTCTTAATTAATTATTTGCCTCATTTTTGTCATCTACTATTTTGTTCTCTCTCTTAAAGCTTTACATGGTGTCTTTCTGAAAAATCAAATAAAGCTACATGACACCTGCTTTCTTACATTTCTTCATCAACTTGGATGGAGGTGAATAAATTTTGACTTCTTGGCCATATTGTTTAAAAATTGAATTCTGGAAAGTTAGTTAAGAATGACTTCTTTCACATCGGAACCCTTTTTGCTTAAGCCATTTTTTCCACATATTTGCTTTACTAATTTTCAAATACTATTCTTTTTCCATATTAGGTCTCTAGAAGAAATTTTAATTTGTATTCTAAATTTCCATAATTTGTTTAATTCTCTGGTAGCTATGTATATGCATATTTAAATCAATCTGAGTTAAGCTTGAAATTGGTCATTGAGCAATTTGTGGTGAATTGGTCATTGAATTGTGGTGTCGCCACAGGAATCCCGGCTCTTAACACAGGGCATAGGCAGTTGCAAGAGGGCACCAGATACATTGGTGTTAAGTTTTCAGGTAACTCAGATTTATTTTGGACACTGCCATTGCCAGGATTTCTCCTCTTCTTGCAGATATTCTACTCTTTACTCTGCCTTGTTTGTTAATACAAACCAGTGATTTCAAATCAAAGTAAATAATATTATTGATGGCTCCATGCTATATGCCAGTCATAGGGTCATAAGCTTATTAACTATGGATGAAACATAATTTTTAAAAATTATTATACTTTAAGTTCTGAGATACATGTGCAGAACGTGTAGATTACATAGGTATATGTGTGCCATGGTGGTTTGCTGCACCCATCAAGCAGTCAACTACATTAGGTATTTCTCCTAATGCTATCCCTCCCCTAGCCTCCCACCCTCCCGACAGGCCCCAGTGTGTGATGCTCCCCTCCCTGTGTCCATGTGTTCTCATTGTTCAACACCCGCCTATGAGTGAGAACATGCAGTGTTTGATTTTCTGTTCTTGTGTCAGTTTGCTGAGAATGATGGTTTCCAGGTTCATCCATGTCCCTACAAA
>CAUYLZ010032471.1:0-47809 GCA_963573645.1 Pithecia hirsuta | reverse complement strand
TGTTTATGTGGTGAATTACATTTATAGACTTGCATATGTTGAACCAGCCTTGCATCCCCGGGATGAAGCCTACTTGATCATGGTGGATAAGCTTTTTGATGTGCTGTTGCAATTGGTTTGCCAGTATTTTATTGAAGATTTTTGTATTGATGTTGATCATGGATATTGGCCTGAAGTTTTCTTTTCTTGCTGAGTCTCTACCAGGTTTTGGTATCAGGATGATGTTGGTCTGATAAAATGATTTGGGAAGGATTCCCTCTTTTTGGATTGTTTGTAATAGTTTCAGAAGGAATGGTACCAGCTCCCCTTTGTATGTCTGGTAGAATTCAGCTGTGAACCCATCTGGACCTGGGCTTTTTTTGAGTGGTAGGCTATTAATTGCTGCTTCAACTTCTGCCCTTGTTATTGGTTTATTCAGGGTTTCAACTTCTTCCTGGTTTAGGCTTGGGAGGATGCAAGTGTCCAGGAATTTATCCATTTCTTCCAGGTTTACTAGTTTATGTGCATAGAGTTGTTTGTAATACTCTCTGATAATGGTTTGTATTTCTGTGGAATCTGTGGTGATATCCCCTTTATCGTTGTTTGTTGCATCTATTTGATTATTCTCTCTTTTCTTTTTTATTAATCTGGCTAGTGGTCTGTCTATTTTGTTGATCTTTTTGAAATACCAGCTCCTGGATTTATTTATTTTTTGAAGAGTTTTTTGTGTCTCCATCTCCTTCAGTTCTGCTCTGATCTTAGTTATTTCTTGTCTTCTGCTAGCTTTTGAGTTTGTTTGATATTGCTCCTCTAGCTCTTTCAATTTTGACGATAGCATGTCAATTTTAGATCTTTCCTTGCTTCTCATATGGGCATTTATTGCTATATATTTTCCTCTAGACACTGCTTTAAATGTGTCCCAGAGATTCTTGTACGTTTTGTCTTCATTCTTGTTGGTTTCGAAGAACATCTTTATTTCTGCCTTCATTTCATTGTTTATCCAGTCAACATTCAAGAGCCAGTTCAGTTTCCATGAAGCTGTGCGGTTCTGATTTGGTTTCTGAATTCTGAGTTCTAACTTGATTGCACTGTGGTCTGAGAGACTGTTTGTTATGATTTCCGTTCTTTTGCATTTGCTGAGGAGTGATTTACTTCCAATTTCGTGGTCAATTTAAGAATAAGTGTGATGTAGTGCTGAGAAGAATGTGTATTCTGTGGATTTGAGGTGGAGAGTTCTGCAAATGTCTATTAGGTTTGCTTGGTCCAGGCTTGAGGTCAAGTCCTGGATATCCTTGTTAATTTTCTGTCTCATTGATCTGTCTAATATTGACAGAGGGGTGTTAAAGTCTCCCACTATTATTGTGTGGGAGTCTAAGCCTCTTTGTAAGTCATTAAGAACTTGCTTTATGTATCTGGGTGCTCCTGTATTGGTTGGGTATATATTTAGGATCGTTAGCTCTTCTTGTTGCATTGATCCTTTCACCACCATGTAATGTCCCTCTTTGTCTCTTTTGATCTTTGTTGGTTTAAACTCTATTTTATTAGAGATGAGAATTGTAACTCCTGCTTTTTTTTGCTCTCCATTTGCTTCCTCCATCCCTTTACTTTGAGCCTTTGTGTATCCTTGCATGTAAGATGGGTTTCCTGGATACAGCACACCGATGGGTTTTGGCTTTTTATCCAATTTGCTAGTCTGTGTCTTTTGATTGGGGCATTTAGCCCATTTACATTTAAGGTTAATATTGTTATGTGTGAATTTGATCCTGCCATTTTGATGCTAGCTGGCTGTTTTGCTCATTAGTTGATGCAGTTTCTTCATTGTGTTGATGCTCTTTACCGTTTGGTATATTTTTGGAAAGGACTTACTTAGCCGTGAACCAAGGTTCAAAACAAGTCTGCAGTCAGATATCAAGAAATTTGGCTTATTCGTCCTCTGAGCAGAATTTGATATAATCAAGGATTTTTTTTTTTTAAAGAACTTTTTCTTTGGCTTCTTTGGCAATAACTCTGCCAATCTTTTTGGTCTATCTCCTCAGTCTCCTTGCAAGCTAATCTTCCTTAGTCCTGCCATTAAATGCTGTAATTATCAAGATCAGCATTAGAGCCTACTACTCTCTCTGTTTTCTCCTCTATACCCTTAGACACACTTATCCATACACCTTTCTGTAATAATCAGATGCTAGCAAATCATCTCCAGGTGTATACCTTTATCCTGCACCTCCCTTGAGTATGAGACCCCTATATCCAGTTGCCTATTTGACATCTCTGCTTGGTTATTTAAAGGCAGATTATACTCAAGACTTAAAAGAGTATCCTAGTGACCTTTGTCCTTTAATCAGATTCCCCTCCAGCATGATGCTGATCATAATATATAATACATTAACATATTATATTACTCAAACCTTAATATATTGATATAAATGATAATAGGATAATATACAGTATACTTTCTGTATACTTGACAATAGTCTTAAAATTTATTTATATATACTTGTGTATTCTTTCTAGCTACTCTATAATCTGAGTATTACTTGTAGTTCCAATTAGTTTTGTAACTTCCTCCTGGTAAAATAATTAAGAAATTGCCAAGATGAGTTACGTACCCATGTACTCTGACTCTAGAGCCCTCACCATATTCTATACAATTATGTAGCCCTCAATACACATAACCAAGCAATTGCCTACACTTGGCTATTCTTTTAACTAAATAGTGTATTATTAAGCGCACTTAGATTGCTGTAACAAATATTTCCCTAATGTATGATATTATAAAGAAAATAATATTTAGTGCAGAAAATATTTCAAGATGGGGACAGGTTGGCAGACACTCACTCTCCTATGGTGGTTCTGGGATGCATCTAGTTTGAGGGAGGGTCTGCCAACCAGGTACACCCCATCTCTCACTTTCCTTGTAATTTTATTGCATCTGCATTAAGCTAGTAAGCAGAGAGAGAGCATGGTAGAGTTCATGTTGAATTTTTTTTAGAAGCCACTTTTAAAAGTGATTCACATCACTTCTGCTCAAATGCCCTTACTTAGGACTAATTCAGTAAGTCACACCTACCTGAAGAAAGAGTTAGCAAATCTAATTTAGCTGTCCACCATAACGCTTGCTTTTGTATGGACTACCATTGTTTTTCCTGTTGTTTGCCAATATAGCCTCCCAAGTAACCTACTTGCATTTTTTTTTTTACCTTTTCTAATGTATTGTCTTCTTTTGACCTAACCTGATCATGTCATTTTCTTGCTAGTGTCCTTTAAATGTCCTTTTATTGCCTGTGAGAAAACCTAAATCCCAAGAAAGGCCTTGGCCTCCATTTGCACTTTCAAATCATCACCCTAAATAGTCTCCCTTTTCTCTGCCCCAGTGATATGACTATCCTTGAATTTGTAAAACATATTTTGTTCCATCTAACTACAAATCTTCCTACATGCTGCTTTATCTTTCTAGCATGCCATCTCACTTTCCTTCCTGGCTAATACTATCTTAGTTTTCAGATCCAGCAATTATCTCATTTCCTCAAGGAAACATCCAAGACCTTCCTGTTTGAAGCACATCCAAAATTTTGAAAACTGCTTCTCTCTTATTCCTCCTACACATTTTATATTCTTCCCCATGTCATAACAGTATCATAATTTATTCTAATAATTTAGTGGAGATTTGTCTATTCCAGGATAAACAGAAAACTATGTTTTTGACTCTTTTTCTGTCTTTCTAGTGCCAGCATAGTGCCTAACTCATTCTACTGATGTAGAAACCTGCCTCCAGAAATCAAGTAAATTGCTATTTACTTTTCAACTCCATACTTCTCTTTATCTTTGTGTCCCAGATGTATGTACTGTCTTTTCTCACCAAAGATAGTAAGTAAATAATCCCTGTGACTAATATGTGAGCACATTTCAAAATGAGTGAGGTCATGAAGACCTACCAAGAGATGTGTTGCTCTGGATCAAGAAAATTTATCCAATATTATCTAGAGGGCTACATAGCTTATTATCTTACTTTAGATATTAACTATTGTACCTAATAAACTAAGGATATATGTAGACAATTTTTGAGTATATATTAAATGTGAGGAGCTTCAAAGTAAAATTCTGCATGATCCCATTTTTTTTGTAATAAAGTAAGTACTATTGTTTTTTGAGAAAATTAGAGAAGTTGAGTAACCTCTTTAAGATCACAGAGTTACTCTGTGGGGAAACCTGCACTCTAGACTACATCTGTCTTTAAATGCTTTCTTTGTTGGAGACTACCAAAACAGACTTTCTACCTTTTACCATATGGATATGATTCAGTCTTCAGGCGTAGAGACAAGTGGAATCATTGGAGAAATATCCATTATTTGAGGTCTAGAAGAAATCCTTTTGTGAAAATCTTCCCATTCTTCAACCTAGTATATAGTAACAGAGTAATCTATGGTGAGGAATCTTCCCTGTCTGAGCCCTGCTCCTAAGAAAACAAAACGAAACAAAAAAAATGAGAGGCAAAGTTTTCTTTGTCAGTGCCAACAACATCATAACTAAGGTTTTTATTGCTCATATACAAACAGCAGTTGCCACAGTGAAAGAGTTTTTTTTTCATTTGGAACAGAGTGGGGAGTGGCCCTGGGAACAGAAGTGAGAGAGGCTTTATGAAGAACGAATTTTTGTTGTTAAAATCTAAAGTAACAGAAGCCAAAACAATTTCAGAGTGCACTTGAAATGAACATTCGTTTTTTTTCTTGAGTGGTAAATATATCCAAACCTATCTGAGTGGGTTATAAGCAAGTTGAAACCAGGAAGCATGATTTTTCTATGAAACTTAAGAGAGGCTGCAGAAGTGCCTTATATGGGAAATAAATAAGGGGAACTATTCAAAAAGGAGTGGGACCAGGAAATTTCAGGGGGAGTTTGTGTGCCAGGATTCTAAGTTTTTATATTACGAACATGGGATACATCAAGAAAAGCTCCAGCACAGCTTATTGTCAGGGTCTGGTATAATATATGGGTCGTCTAACTCAAATCTTTGTTCAATTTACCACAGTGTCTCCAAAAAGGTTGTTTCTAATATACTCTAGTTTGTGTTTACTGTCTACCAACCTGTTTAGAGATTAGTAGGTGACCATAAAATGTATATATAATGACCTCACTTCTTAACTCTCAAAGAATCCTGAATCACCTTTGTTCCTTACCAGGATATTCTAGGCATAGAAAATAAATTTGAAAGAAAAAAGTCTGCTCTCTTTTCTCCATATCCAAAATATAAAATTCATCTAAATGCACCAAACATTGCTGTATGCCTCTTTTTATACAAAATGCTGCACTTCTACAAGATGCCCAGAGTACCAAGATAAAATGATAAGGTTTGTGCTCTCCAGCTGAATCACTTAGCGAGTAGGATTAGAAGAAAACATCTGAAAACGACAGGAACTTTTTCCATAAGTAAAGGTGGCAATGACTGTAGGAGAGAATCCCCAACAGCTGTTGAAGGATGAGAAGAAATAGGGAAGCCACAGGCACTTGGGCAGAAGGTGCTCCTAGCACAACACAAAACAGTTTCACATAGTCACGGATGTTTGGAAAGTGAAAGCAGCAGACAGACCACCCTGGGTCTGATCATCTGAGATGCATTGGCTCAATTTAAGCAAAGCTGTCATGCAGCCTGAGGGACAGATCCATAAAACAGAAAGCTAAAATTGGGCAGTAGGTTATTGTTTTGCACTTCCTGTTTGAGAAGAAAGAAAAAAGGCTTAGATAAAGCCATGTATTGGTATGTACAAAGTGGTATCCAATATGTTTTCATCAAATGCCTATTAATAATGATAGTATCAGCACCTTCTAAGAAAAGCAAAGACTAAACATTGGCTCTTTCAGCTCCCTTATAGTTTGGTAGGTGATGCTATTGACTGAAACCTGGTCTTTGCACTTTGAGGACCACAACCACATTAGCCTCCAATGACATAAATCATCTCTTCAGTTTTCTTTGTTTAAAATTATTTGTATAAATTTGTGGGGTATATGTGCAATTTTGTTACAGGTATAGGTTGCACAGTGATCTCTTCAATTTTCTTAAAGCAAATTGTTGCCTATCTTCCATCTCAGATCAGTGAGAAAAGGTAAGATACACTATTTCTGTATGATATATATTTTTAAAAACTCTATTACCCTAGTCAATTTTACTAGTCATTTTAGCAATTGTCTTATAAGCTATTCTGAATCCAAATTGGATTTCTTATTTCAATATTTGGCATCTGAGGAAGAGAATGGCTAAAACTTGAAATTATTCATTTCATAAAATATATAGATATGTTTCCTAAAATATATGTATTTCATATACATACACAAATGTAATTGATTATAAATTATCATATATGTTAAGGAAATTGACTTTTAAATGAGCTTTATGAAAATGAAATTCTTTCCTTGGAGTCTTTTGTTTCTAAATAACAGGAATTTTATTCAACCTTATTTAAAAGAAAAAATAGAGGGAGAATGAGAGGGAGGAAGGAAAGAGGGAAGGGAGGGAAAAAAGTGAAATATATTATTAAAATAAAAACATAGATGATAATTCATTCACATATGGTCCAAATTCCTGAGACTAGACTAGCACCTGGAAAGCTTTTGTGTCCCAAGTTACATGTGACTTCAGATTCTTTTTCTAGAGTTGAATAGCATTCTGTCATAGCTCTTATCTGATCACAGGCTCCATCTGTCTCTTTCTCTGCAGGTTAGTTTTCTACAGTTCTCTACATGCACAGCTCAGTGTGGGAGCCCCACAAATAAGTCATTAAGAAGTAACCATAGGTATCTCTCAGACTCTATTACACATTCTTAAGACAGACTCTTGTTGGTCTAGTTTGGATCAGGTGTCTTCTTCCTTCAGTTATGGCCAGGGATAAAGGGGTCAAGGTTGTCATAGGACTTTTCTCAGGGTAAGGAAAAGTTGTCAGATAAATGAAAATTGGTTGTATTCTGAATGAACTATTTAAATTATAATTTTTAATGATAACATTTGCATAAATAAAATTAGTGATGCATATGTGTATATAAATATACAATCTCACATTTATAAATGAAATTAATGCTAGTGAGAAGTATTCCTCGAGAGCATTTCTCCAAACTTAATGATGTAGCCTCAATTAACCACTGACACTTTTGGACTATATCAAGTTTATTTTTTAATAGACATGTAAAATTTGTATATATTTATGATGTACA
This sequence comes from Pithecia hirsuta, assembly GCA_963573645.1. Lineage (NCBI taxonomy): Eukaryota > Metazoa > Chordata > Mammalia > Primates > Pitheciidae > Pithecia > Pithecia hirsuta. Next base: position 40,633 of record CAUYLZ010032471.1, on the reverse strand, counting down.
ATGTGATGTTTTCACATATGCGTACTTTGTGGAATGGCTAAATTAAGCTAAATCAAGCTACGTAATGTGTTTCTTCACATTTTTTTCTGGTGAGAGCATGTAAAATATAAGCTATTGACATTCTGAGAGACTTTATTGCAGAATATTTAACATGCTATCAAATTGTTCCTATTTAAAGTAAACAAAATGATAGATTTTGACATTCAAGTGACATATGGAAACACCATCAAAATAAGGACAATGAACATATACATAAAATCCAAAACTTTTCTCATGCCTCTTTATGATTTTTCTAAACCATTCCTTCTCAAGTACTCCTCCTGTACCTAGGCAACAACTGATATATTTTCTGTTGTTCAAAATAAATTTGTATTTTCTAGAAACATATATGAATGGAATAATAAAATATATACAACTTTTTCTATCTCTTTTTAACTTAGCTAAATTATTTGAGATACATTCATATTGTTGCATAGGTTAAATATTTAATTTCTTTAATTGCTGAGTAGCATCTTCTTATGTTAGTATTCCAAACTTTGTTTATCTGTTTGCCTACTTATGGATATTTGAGTCATATTTATTTAGGTTTTGGATAATACATGCAAATCCGTTATGAATTTTTTTGTACACATCTTTGTGTTGGCATATGCTTTCATTATGTTGGATAAATACCTAGACATGGAACGTCAGGAAATGTTTTCCAAGGTGTTCGTATCAATTTTTATCCCAGCAACAGAGTATGAGAATTCTAGTATTCCTTAGCCTTGCCTATACTTCATTCCAATATGTGTCCAGTGGTATCTCATTGTGATTTTCACTTACAATTCTTTTTTTTGACTAATGATGTTGAGTATCTTTATATGTAATTATGTGTAATTGATGTATTTCTCATGAGTCAAATCCTTTAACCATTTATAATATTTGTTTTTTTCATGATTATTGAGAATAATTCCTTATATGTTTTAAATATAATCTTTTGGTTAAAATTATGTTTTGCAAAGAGAACAGTCTGTCCCTTGCCTTCTCACTTTTGCAGAAAATCAAGTTTATTGATTTTTGAAATTTTTCATATATTTGAAATCATATTTTAAAAATTTTGACCAAATTTAAGGTCATTATAATTTCCCCTAAATTTTTGCTAGATATTTAAAATGTCAATTCTTGCCTTTATAGCTATGCTACATTTTGTAATAGTTAATTTTTGAATATAGTATAAAGCAAAAGCCAAGATTTTTTAAAAAATGTATATGTCTCTCCAATTGTTCCGGCACCATTTGTTGGAAAAAAAAAAAAACACATTTTCAAATTGAATTACTCTGGCATGCTTTTCAAAAATCAATTGGTCTTATATGTGTGGAACCATTGTGTTCCACTGATATACATGTCCACTTTTGGTACAATACCACTTATACTTTATTTATAAGGAGTTTTGAGGGAAGGTGCTATAGGTTTTAACTATTCTTTTCAACATTATTTGAATTATTCTAGCTATGTGGCATTTAGCATATACATTTTCAAATCAACTTTTCAATATTTAAAGATAAGCTTGTTCACATATTCACTGGGATTGAGTTGAATCTGTGGGTCATTATGGAAGGAATTGAAATAGTAATTATATAGAGCCTTCTGACCCACAAATATGTTACATCTCTCTATTTATTTAGGTCTTGTTTATCTCCTAGCAATGTTTTATAGAAATCCAGGTACAGTCTTGCATGTCTTTTGTCAAATATATCCCTATATATTTGTTAAATGTATTTGTAAGAATTTCACATTTGCATATCTCACTAGCATTTTTACTTAAAGTTTGAACTGTTCATTCTTTGAGCCAATTCAAATTTCATTTGAAAAAAAATGCCGCCACTGTAATTTAATTTTGGTAAGAGGATGATCTATCTCTTTCCATCTTTAACATTTTAACCTGTAAGTATCTTTGCATTTAAAGTGATTTTAAAAAAATAATATACAGTTGAATCACATTTTTGTTGAATATGACAGTCTTTACCTTTTAATTCGGAATTTAATAGCATGTATATTTGATGTAAGTACTGATATGGTTGGATTTAACCCTAACATCTTGTTATTTGTTGTTTATTTTTACCATTTTTTTCTTTTTCCTATTTAACAACTTCTTTTGAATTAATTGTACATTTTTCATGATGCTGTTTTTATCTCCTTTATTCACCATTTATCAAAATCTCTCTTTAACCTTTTCAGTGATCCCTTATGTTTCATAGACTACATTTTTAAATTAATACATTCCAGCTTTCATAAACATTATACTACTCCACATATATTATTAAAAACTTACAAGATAATTCTTTCATTCTTTCTTGAATTTTGTGTCATTGTTGTTAGATATCTTATATCCATATATGTTATTAGGCTAACAATAAATCACTATAGTTTTTACAGTCTGCAGTCAACCATCTTTCAAAAAGCCCTCAAATAATGCTTTGCAATAATTCACATAATTCCACTTTTATTTTTCTTTATTTATTTCTGTAGATTCAAATTCCTATTTTGTTTAGTCGATTAAACAAATTATCTGTTATATTATTCAAATTGTCTATCATATTATTCCTCTAATGTATGCATATGTATAGGTACACATAATATATATTATGTATATATATTAACCCTAACCCTAACCTAACCTAAAATTTAATAACTTTTATATATATATATTATATATATATATAATAATGGTGTTCTAATACCATTGGTGGAATACCAGTGGTATTCTAATGCCAATAATATACATTATTTTAAGTATATATATATATATATATACATATATATATATATAAACATTTTATTTGTTTACTCATTGATTGATGGGCATTTGGGCTGGTCCCATATTTTTGCAATTGTGTATTGTGCTGCTATAATCATGCTTGTACAAGTGTCTTATTCATACAATGACTTATTTGTCTCTTGGTAGATACCCAGTAGTGGGATTGCTGAATCAAACAGTAGATCTAGTTTAGTTTTTTAAGGAAACTCCATCCTGCTTATCATAGTGGTTGTACTAGTTTACATTCCCACCAGCAGTATAAAAGTGTTTCCTTTCACGACATTCACACCAACGTCTTTTTTTTTTTTTTTTAATTATGGCCAGTTTTGCATGTGGTATTGCTTTGTGGTTTTTATTTGCATTTCTCTGATTAGTGGAATTTTTGCTTTCCCCTGATTAGTGCTTTTGATTTGCATTTCACTAATTTGTGATGTTGAGCATTTTTTCATGTTTGTTGACCATTTGTATATCTTCTTTAGGTAACTGTCTATTCACATCCTTACCACACATTTTGATGGGATTATTTTTTTTTCTTACTGATTTGAGTACCTTTTAGATTCTAGATATTAGTCTTTTGTCAGATACATAGTTTGCAAATGTTTTCTCCCACTCTATGTGTCGTCTATTTACTCTGCTCATTATTTCTTTGGTTGTACAGAAGCTTTTTAGTTCAGTTGGGTCCCATTTATTTATTTTTGTTTTTCTTGGCATTTGCTTTGGGTTCTTAGTCATGAATTCTTTGCCTAAGCCAATGTCTAGAAGAGTTTTTCAGTATTATCTTCTAGACTTTTGATGTTTCATGTCTTAGATTTAAGTCTTCGATCTATCTTGAGTTGATTTTTGTATAAGGTTAGAAATGAGAATCCAGTTTTATTCTTCTACAAGTGGTTTGCCAGTTATTCCAGCACCATTTGAATACACCTTAGAAGCATTATCTCATCCTGTCTTTTTACAAATGTTATTTTATTATATACAATCATTGTGAAACTCCTATAGTCAGAAATATCTCTTTCTCTCACTTTCTCATATTCACTTCCAACTCACCCACACTTTCTATCCTTAAACATAATCAATAAAGTATAACATTGTCAAAACTCAATATCAGCTTTCTACTTTAGAGTTTGCATTTTGTGAATTATCTATCTGTTGTATTAACTAGATTGTTGTTCAGTCATTTGCTGAATATATAGTGTCATTTTGGTAAGGCTATACAAACATTTGAATTACTGGTTCTGAAAACTTGTAAAGTTGTTCTTTTTATGATTCTGTAATTATACAATTACAGAATAGCAATTGTATTATAATTGTACAATGGGTTGGAATTTATTTTACTGAATTTTATTTCCTCTGATACCTTAAAGCAGGCACCCTTGTTCAAATAATGCTTAAATTTGTTACATGTAAAAGTTATGATCTGATATACATGTTATCTGTTATTTGTAGAATTACTACTATCAAATCATGATTCCAATACTGATATTAATTTTTTCTATAGACATCAGAGTTTTATATTTTAGCATTATATTTCTCATCTACACACTTAATCTTATCACATAAAAATTTTCTATATTATTTTTCTATAATTATTTTCAAAATAGTTAAGTGCAATAGAGAAATCAGAATAATTCTGAACATTGAATTACGTTTTTAAAATTTAATTTTTTTCTTCAAACTTATTATGCAAATTTCACTGATGTTATTTTAATTCACATATAACTTAAATTTAATACTAATTATTCTATTTGTTGCTGTCTGTGTGGAAAATCGTGTTTACTAGACATATGAAGACGATTTTTTAAAAGCCTATATATGAAGCATTTCCTTTAATACATTAAAAATCCATTTTATTCTATAATAAATTATTTGGCTAAATTTTCTAATTTTAATATATAGTCCTACAAATATAGTGTTCTATTATGAAAAATCATATGGGCAGATTTATTTTCCATGAATAAGTATTCAGTACACTATATATTCTCAGTTTCTCAGTACATCAATAAGCTTAACTTTGGTGGACAAAAATAATTAAACTTGAAAGCATTACTTGAAAATGATGTTGAGCCATTAATAAGCATTAAATTATGGTTGGTATCTTTTCCTTTTGATAAATTTATAAATATAAATAATTTGTGAAAATATTTGTATTTTCCCTGTATATAACATGCGATACCCTTTTGTATTGTTGGAAAAATTCATATATTTGACTTCCAAATCAATTTTTTTTGCCCTTTATTATTCTATAGGTTATCACTCAATATTTTGGGCATTACTTTAACTTTCAGACTGCAGCTACCCTGTGCAGACATTTAAAACATGTACAGTTCTCTAACCTCCCTTAATTTTCCAGGAATAAGAAGAGTTACAGAAATTTTGATTCCAGACTAAACATATCACAATTTAGTTGCTTGAAATTTCACAAAATATATATATTTCAGCAGATACATTCTGCCATGAAGTTGGTCTGAAGCAATAAAGAAACTTGTAACATATTAGGACTGATAAACTTTGGGTGACTTCTAATTATATTCCAGTTTCTGGATCTGGTATTCTTGAAGCCATGTTGCATTTCTATCCTTGGTGCACTGGAGATATTTTGTTTATTAATTCAATTGTTGATTCATCCCTACAATTTCTTTTGTTTGTGCAGCTACTATGTGCCAGTTAGGATCTCAACAAGCAAAATTTGGCACACTCCAACCAAGGAGAAAGTTGGAAAATAAAATAAAATAATATCTTAAAAAATGTGGGCAAGGTAAAAAGAAATAGCAAAGATGTCACAGTATATTGAAGCTAGAAAGTTGGGAAGGTTTATCAGCAATAGACAAAAAATAACAAGGAAATAGTGTAATTACCAGAGTCTGAAGAGCAGGTGTTTGACATCCACTTCTCTAGAGGAATGTTTACCTTTGGTGAATAGAGGCAGCTAACTCAGAATATCTGGAAGGAGAACACTAGGCAAGTAAATACTCCATCCTTATTATATTCAAGCTTTCCTGCCATTAGCTAAATCCAGCTAAAATCTGAATGGCACAGGAACCAAATCCACTCATAGATATTGGCTTTCTGGGATACAGAGCAGAGTGCTGGGAGATGAATATTGGATGTGGATGAGCACATAGGAAATATCTAGCTAAATAGAGAAAAACATGGGCCCTCAATATTGATCCATGGTTCACTATAATATAAAGAGATCAAGGTAAAGAGTGAGAATTAGACAGCAGAACTTAGAAATGGCCACTGAAGTTGAAGGAAAAACCAGGTGGAAATGGTATCCTGGAAACCAAGTAACATGTATCAAGAAAGAAGTACTCAACAATCTGGAAACCTGCTGAAAGCTCATTTAAGATGAAAGTTATAAATTAGCTATCGGATTAACCAATATGTGTCTTGGCTTCTTCCTGGGTTATATTACATGACACATACCCTAACCAAAATCTTAGTTAGGATCATTCATGACCTTGACACGGGGAACTTAACTGGTTTTGAGGAGAAATTCCTACTTAGTGAAGATTTAGATAGAAGAAAAATAAAGTAATAGAGACTACACTCAGATTGAGCAAGAAGAAACATCAAGATAACAGCAAATATTGAGGAATTTTTTTTGAAATTAGGAAGTGAGGTTAAGAAAGTTTTTAAAATAAAAACAAGAAAGAAGAGCATTTTTTTTATGCAGAGGGGGAAACTAGGGGGTTGGAATGTTGATGATACAGAATAGAAACCATGAAATCATGCATTTGAAGGTAAGAGGAAGTGCAGCGTAGTTGACAAGCAGAAACATTGAGTTTAGGAGGAATTCCTTGAATAGAAGTTCATATATAGTAACAATCAGGAAAGCATAATTCTCAGGCAGGTGTATATTGTATATGTGATTCACTACTCTATGTTTCAATTTCTCAGACAAAGTTAAAAAGTGAGAATTGGGATAAGGAAGAATTAGGTAAAGTATTGAGGAAGTACACACTGTAATGTTTAGCTAGAAAAATAGGTAACCACTGTGCTTGAGAAATGGAGCTACGTTTTGCTACCTACAAATAGCAGCCTGTTTTGTGGTATGATCATGAAATAAAAGTGAAGTCAGTTATCATAGTTTGTGCTTCCCTGAACCAACATTCATTGACATGGGAGCTACCACAAAACAAATGGAGAGTTGACTTAGCCAGAATTAGATGCTGACAATAAGTTAAAAGAAGAGAGAGCTGGGCAAAGAAAAGTGAGAGAAAATGCAAGAGAATGATTGTGATGATTGATCATAAAGTTTAAGGTGAGAATGCTATGTTGATCTCCAAGACTGCCATCAGTTTCCATGATTCACTAGGAGGACTCCTGGTACCAGCATCTAGTTATAGTCATGGCTATGATTTATTACAGTGAAAGGCTGCAAAGCAAAATCAGCAGGGAAATTTGCATGGGGCAATATGCAGGTTAAACAAGGCACCAGTTTCTAAAGGCCCTCTTCCAATAGAGTCAAACAGGATGCAAATAATTCCACCAGAAAAAAGTTGTGACAACATCTACAAAATGTTGTCTACTAGGGAAGCTCATTACAGACTCAGGGTCCAGGGTTTCTCTTGTAGATTGGAAATGTGAGTACCCTTTGTTTGGTGTATAGAAAAATGTCAGACTCTCAGAAGGTATACAGGCGTTGAACACAAACCATATTGTTTCAACAAACAATTTTGACACAATAACCCACTTTTATCAATTATGGTAGTAGAATCCAGCTCAAAATCAGTTCCAGGACACCAGTCAGAGGCCAACCTTAACAGCAAATTTTTTTGAGGATAAGCAGTCTCAGGCTTGCTATTGTTAACTCTTTTCTGAACATACAGAAAAAATAAATGACACTTTGGGGTGTAAGAAATTGAAAAATTGTTGGAAACACTGAATTATAGAATGAAATACGGATTAGAGGTAACAGAGGTGATGAGTTGTAAAGATAAGAGGTAAACAATTTTGGTCAGATAGTGGGAAGCTTAAAAATGAAATTATGGAAGAATTCAAGCTACTAGAAATTACAAGACCTAGAGTGAATGACTATGATATGGTGAAGGATAAGAACAATGGAAGACAATATTTCATGGAACTCAAGAGACAAGAGTGAAGAGACCAGAGTGTGGGAAGGATAGTCTACATGTATGTTAAAATCACTAAATATTAAGACAGAATAGGATTTCAGAGAGTAACATTGAGACAGGATTTTAAAAAATCATTGCAAAGTGAAGGAAAGTAACCTAGGGATCATTGGATACATGGCTGCATGTATTGTATGTCCAGTGTTAATCTGATGACTTGGATTTTATCTGAAAGTCAGCAGAGTACAATGATACAAAAAAGAACCCCTCAGGCAAAAAACCAAAATGTCATAACAATATAAACTTTCTGTAAAGATCTTTTGTTCTTCTCATTTGTTAGTGATCTCATCTAAATTTTTTGTATCACAACTCTCTTCTTCAGGCTGTGTTGCATATTTTAAAGGAAGAAAAAGCTGATTAAAAGCAACAATGAGAATTAAGGAATACTCTATCTTTAGTCTTAAACCCATAAGGGTTGCAAGATTAAAACAAAACAAAACAAAACCAGAAACAGCCATTATTTGTGAGGGCTTAAGATAAAGGAGTCTCACCATTCTGGCTTCTATTTTGATTACATGTACCTGGGGTATTACGATATTAAAATCAATAGGAAGATTCATTAATACATCTCATCAACTGAAATTGAATTTGTTTATTCCTGGATTTATATCTATACCCTGATCTGTATTCTTAATCTCAGACTCATACAGCTACCTGAATAATTTCCTTCCATCAAGAGCTATTCCTACAGACTTGCCCCTTTAAGGAAATGCAATGCCAACTTTGCATTTGCGGTGCACAAAAGCTTTATCATCCTTGGCTCTTCACTTGCACCCTCTGTATCCTTACCTTGGGAAAATCCCATTGACTCTACCTTCAAAATATATCCAAAAATGCTGGAGTGAGCGGACACATGTATGCATGTGTTGGATGAATGCTCTGGCTTGTGACCAAAATCTATACACTATAAAGAGTTGATTTTAAATTTCAATCAAGAATTTTACCTTTTTAATGCATCTTCTAGCTTGTTGCAGATAAAGTTTCCCCAGAAAACCTGGATAAAAATTCAAAAAATAAAAATCTGTTTGGAGGCTTCCAAGTGCTGCCAAGGCAGCCAGAGTCTGAGGAGCCAAGATTCCAGCAAGCAGGAGACTCGTTCCTGGTGAGCCCAACATTTTGTGTCATGTTTTTCTTCTCTGTGCCTTTGCCTACTTTGGCATGTGGTGAATCTCAAGGGTGGCTGAGAAGACAGAGGGTGACAGAAAACAGAGGAGAAGCCAATAAAGCTTGTGACAATATTACAGTGATGAAGAAAAAAAAAAAAAAGAAGTTCTAGGTTGTAAAGGCATTCAGGATTTGAGACAAGTTTCCTGAGAAATAACAGATGGAGATTAGTGAGGATGGCATTGCCTTTCTTACCTTCAAATCAATTAGTGAATCTGTAAACTGTGTACTAGAAGAGGCGAATGAGAAAGCAATATCCACTTTAGTATAGAGTGGAGTTTAAGGCACAGTAATAGTACTTACGACTTAGACTGGTAGCAAAATCACCCAGTTTGATTGAGGGAGAAGGAAAGGGACATGTTGGAATCACTTTTGATGAAATTTTTAATCTTGGAAAATGATCAGAGTTCACTTCTCTAAACATTAATGTCCATCCATATTGCTACTTTAATTTTTATACTTTTTTCATGACACATCTATAAATGATCTATTTTATCACTTCAACTATTGATCTATATTAAATTATTTCTTGCTAATTTAAGATCTTCTAGAAATAAATGAAGTATCATAGTCAATATTTTATCCAGCAGGTATATGAGAAGATTGGCTCAGTATTTTTGTCTGGCATTGCAAGAAGATTACCTAACAAGTGTGTTCTGGAATACTTACCAATAAAATAGATGATAAATGCATTTTGTCATTATACATCACATGAAGAATGTTATACTGGCAAGAATAAAAAATGCAGAACTATTATTTAAAGCTAAAATGAACTACTGATAACATAATCCAAACATATAAACACTTCACTTCCTATTCCACAAAATAGAAATCAAATGGCCTGAGAAATAATCTACTGTATTTGTTTACAGAATAATAATCTTAGTTTGCCAAATTGTAGAATGTTGTAAGGAATAATTACTGAGTAAAACAAACAAACAAACAAAACTCTCATCAAAGCTCCAGAAATACTGACTCAAACTTCTAAAATCCTTTCTTTGATCACATGAAATTCATTTCACTATTTATCCATTTAGTTGAATTTGTGAATCTAAAATAATGTACATTATTTATTTATTAAAACTTTCTATTATTAATACCTAAAATTGAATAAAAAATGACCCTGCTGCACAGGGCCTCCTTGGGCTTCTGCCCCTTGCATTCCAGTGCAGCACCCCTCAGCCACCTCAGCTGTGGTTCAGGAGGCCCCAAGTGCCACTCGACCTGCCTCTCCAAGAGGTACCAGTCATAAATCTTGAGGGTGTCTACATGGTGTTAATTCTGCGGGCCCACAGAATGCAAGAGCTATGGAGGGATGACAGCTTCTACCTGTATCTCAAGGATGTACTGAACAGCTTGTGGGCCCAGGCAAAGATTTGTTGTAGGGGTGGAGCCACCTCAGAGAGCCCCTGCCAGGGCAATGCTGACTGGAGCTGCAGAAGCTGGACCACCTCCGAGAACTCAGAACTCTAGCACTACAAAGGTACAGTGCTAACGTGGGAAAACTAAGACATGAGCTGAGTTCAGGAAAACTGTGGGAGTGGGGCTGCCTAAGGCCTTCAGGGCCCAAATGCTGCACCAGTGTGTGCAGGATGCTGGATATAGAGTCAAGGAAGATTACCCTCCAGACTTAAGATTTAGTGTCTGCCTTCAGGTTTTGGACTTTCTTGGGACCTTGAACCCATTTCTTTAGGCCCATTTCTCCTTTTTTGAATGGGAATGTCTATTCTATGCTTATCCTGCCACTGTGTCTTGAAAATAGATAACTTGTTTTGATTTCACAGATAGGACTCTGACATTTGGACCTTTGAGTTGATACCGGAATGAGTTAAAACTTAGGGGTTTTGGGAATATAATTAAAAGTAAATATATTTGTATGTGAGAAGGACATAAGTTTTCAGTGACCAAGAGCTGAATGCTATGGTTTGAATGATTGGCCCCTCCAAAACTCCTGTTGAAACTTAATTCCCAATGTAGCAGTATTAAGAGGTCAGACCTTTAAAAGGTGACTGGGTCATGAAGGCTCATGAATACATTAATCCAATCATGGATTAATGAAATAATGGGTTAATGCACTCATGGAATATCATGAGTGTGTGACTGGTGGCTTTATTCAAATTAAGAAGAGTCTGCAGTGAGCTGTGATCGCCCCACTGCACTCTAGCCTTGGAGACAGAACAAGGCCCTGTCTTAAAACAAAGCAAAACAAAACAAAACAAAAACGAAACAAAAACCTTCAAGAAAAAGAAAAAAAAAATTGGAAGAGAAACCTGAGCTATCACGATCACACTCAGCCCCTTTCCATGTGCTGTTCTATGCCACCTTTAGACTCTGAAGAGAGTCCCCACTAGCAAGAAATCTCTCAGCAGATGTGTCCCCTCAGTCTTGGACTATTCAGCCTCTAGAACTGTAAAAAGTAAATTCCTTTTCTTTACAAATTATGCAATTTTAGATATTCTGTTACAAATAACAGAAAATGGATTAACAAAGTTGGTAAACTTTCCTTAGGGATATATAGTAAATATTTTAAAATATTTTACTCTGTGTTCCAACAACTTTACTATGCCATTGTAGTATGAAAGCGACAATAGAAAATACATATACTAATGGGTGGCCCTGTATTCCTATAAAATTTTGAATTTGGCCCCCAAGCCATAGTTTAACAACCTATGCTCATAGCTTAATTCAAGGGAATCTTTTGTTGTTGTTGTATTTTTTTTTTGTTTGTATTAACATCATAAGTATTACTGCCTTACTTCAGATAAATATCATGTAGCATTTATCACTTTGTGACTGATAAGTGTTATTAAACAAAAGGGAGTCATTGCCCAATGCACCAGAAGCCAACACTATGCCATCAGGTTTTTAGAGAAAAGAAACACTTTATGCTTAAAGTCAATTCACAAGGAGGAGTCAAACTCAAATCTGTCTCCTTGGGTTGGCATCAAGGCAGTATTTTTATTATAAAAGGTACACCTGGTGGGTTCTGAGGTTAGTGGGTGATTAAGGGACAGGAAAGAAGAGGTCTGGAAAGTCCTTGGTCATGTACAGTTATTTCTTCATACTACCTCATGGGTTGCTTGCCCAAATTTGAGGGCAATTAATATGAAACATGCAGTGGAAATCAGGCTATAAGATCAGCAAGCTCATTCTTGGCCATCTTGTTGCAAACTCTTATTGACCATCTCTGTTCCAACTATTTTTTTTTAACGTCACAAGTAGAGGAATTTTTGCTAGTTACTGGTTTCTTACTCTTTGGGGCACAATTTCAGTGTCAGCTTTCGAACAAGTTGTTTCTTTCTTATCTCCTATCCTATAAACCCCAAAATTTACTCATTTGTTTCTTTAACTCTTTGAGATATAGTTTCAAGAATATCCTAACTGATCTGCCTAACGTATAGTCTGCATTTTACTGAGAGTACTAAGACATATTTAAATATAAAGAGCTGATCAAGTCATCTCCCGGCATCTACGACAACGTAAACTTAAAAAATTTCTTACCTTAGTCATAATGTCCCTCTTTATCTGGTTTTTCTTCCCCTTGTATCCCTCTCCATCCCCTCTCTAGCTCTAAATTTTACCATTTCCCATTTCCTATCATGGCCCAATCAATAAAAATTGTTCTATTTTTTCTCAACATTATCATGTTCCTTTTTGATTCTGCACATGATTAAGTTAAGACATTTTCTCTACTTAAGACACTTTTTCTTCTCCTTTTCATTTGGTTAAATCCTACTGAACTTTCACTTCTCCATTTAAAAGTCAGTTTCTTTTTTCTTGTAAGGCCCTTTCTCACAGCCTATGCTGGCAGTATTGGCTTGTTCTCCCTAAATCCTGTGTGTTGTTTACCATAGAACTTACCATATTCATTTTAATGCCTATTTGTTTTCTGCATTCTGTTTTTAACTCTGTGAGGGAGGATCTGCATCACTGATCCTCTAATACCTAAAGTGTTTTTAATATAAATGATAGGAATATAATATTTTCAGAATGAATATTTATTACAGAATGAATTGATGAATAAATGAATGAAAAATTTGTGTGGAATAAAGGAGCCGAGGAACACAGTAAATGATTGTATGGGATATAAAGAAAAAAGTAAATCTAAGATGACAGGTAGAGTAGTGATACCATATAAAAACAGGGATGTGAGGGAAAAAATGATTTATGGGAAAATATAGTTATCCCAGCTTAAGAATAGGACACTTACTTTGAAATGGTATGGTTAGGTATAAACACTCATCAAAACTTATGAATGCAGAACTAGAACTTAGAGTATGGAAGCCTGGATAAATAGGCAATTCTAGAAGAAAATATCATTAAAAAGTTGAGGTGTAATATAGAGGATATAAAGAGTGTTTTTTGAGTGTTATGAGAACATTGTGACTAATAATTATGGGATTAGAAAGTAGTACTAACTCAATCATCACTTGAATAACTGTTTTGTATCCGCTTTGGTTTTTAAAGTAATTGTCATGTAAGCAATCAAGTCAACAGAAGAAAATAATGTTAGAGACACTTAAAAGAGTTAAAATGAGAGACATTGATGAAGCAACAAGCAGGAGAAGAAATCAGGCTTAGAATACCTAAATATGGTACTAGAAGGCCATCAGTCAGTAGATGGGACCAGAATTTAAGCCCAGGCAGCTGTCCAACTCCAAGGCATACACTTTTTACACAATGTTGCAAATTTAAAAAGAGAAGTAATACTAAGTACTTTTTAAAGTTCCAGCTGGGATAATATAACACAAATCTGCAGTAACTTATATCAGGATAACCTAGCAATTGTGTAAAATACAGATAATTCTGTCATGTGATTTGAAAAATATTGTAAGGTAGGTTAAAGGATTTTAGGAGCTTGAAGTAACAGAAAAAAATAATATTTAAAGAAATAAAACCATTTGGATGGGGAAAGTGAGAGAATTGAGAAAAGAAAGTTAAAGAAGTTGAAGTTAAGAAACTGAAAGGTAATTCTTCTGAAGGTAAGTTTAATCTAAGATGTGTTAGGAGCTGGTTGGTCACTGATATGGCAGAAAATGGAACTTTCGGAAACCAGAAAAGAGTCCTAGTTTCTTGATCAAAAGATGATCTTTACATTAATGTTGCCATGAATAAAATTATAAAAGCCAAATTGTGCTCATCATAGAATTTCTAACAGGTGACAGATGTTATCGTCAGTGGTGGAAAATTAGCAGTGCACACTCAGATGAAGGAAATTCTGCAGTAACCAGAGAAACCTAAATCTCACTTTCAGGAATTTACCCCAAAGATATACTAGCAAAAATATAAAATGAGCTTGGAATTAATGGCCTAATTGCTCACATAAAAATATTACAAATAGACAAAAGTAGAGAACTTACTAAATATATTATGATACATTTGCCAAGAAAACATTTAAGAAAAAAAGAATGAGGATAATCTTCTATTCTGTTAGGTATGATTTTCTCAACATAGGTTAGCAAAAAAAAAAAAAAAGAAAAAGTTAGCAAAAGAAAAAAAAAATGTTTCCGAGAAGCGTTTGTAGCATATTACATCATATGTTCTAAAGAGAGGTATAATCAAACATATTTGTTTAGATATGGTCTCAAAAGGAAGTCATGGAAAGATAAAGCAAAAATTAATTAAAAATGGTAATCTATAGCATAAAAGAGAAAAGAAAGTGGAGGGAGAATTAGAGGCATTTTTATCAAATAGGTAAAATATATTCAATTTCTGTGAATATACTTTAACTGTTTTGATTTGAGTAAAAAGCAAAAGATTTTTTTTTTTTTTTTGGCAGGGGACAAGGTCTTTTGTCAACCAGGCTGAAGTGCAATCATATTATTATAGCTTACTGCAGCCAGGAATTCCTAAGCTGGAGAGATTCTCCCATCTCAGCCTCCTACTCAGGTAGGACTACAGGCACATGTGAATACACCCAGCTAATTTTGCAGATTTGTAGAGACAAGGTCTTGTTCTGTTCCCCAGCTGGTCTTGAAGTCCAACAATCTTCAAGCAATCCTCCCACCTTAGCCTTTCAAAATGCTAAAATTAAAGGCATGAGCCACTGAGCCTGGCCAAGAGAGTTTGTAAAATTCTAAACATTAAAGAAACACTAAATGAAATGAATTTAATTATGTAGCTACTTGGTAACATAACTACACAGACAAATCTTTCAAATAACTTCAAAGTATACTAGAGATCTTTCACTTAAACAGCAATCAATTCCTGAAAAAAAAACAGGAATTTGTATTAACATAATGACCAGAAACCTTTTCAACTATTGTAAAATGAAAAAAAGAAATATCTAATTCTTTTCACACCAAGAAAAACCCTAGAACATGACTAAAATGCAATAATAACTATCTATCTATCTACCTATCTATCTATCTATCTATCATCTTTACACACACATGCATGAACACATATAAATGTAATTAATAATCAAGTTTGCATATAAAATAAGATATCTTTGGCCAATATATAAATGAGTGTTTTCAAGCAGTTGTGGTATATGCAATTACATGTACTATTTGCACTTCTTGTCATAATATCACATTTGTAATATAGCACATCTATAATAGTCATCAATAAATTTATTTTTTTGAAGGGCAGAAAAATTACAACTAAAAACAGGAAATTTCCTGTAGCAAATTTTACTCTCTGAATAAAGGGTTTCTGCTACCTCTCAAGTAAAATGTAATAATGCATAATACAATTCAGACACTCTTATAAATTTCAGGTCTTTTGATTGGCTGTTCCTTTTTGGCTTCATTGTCATTGCATTCTGATGAGACAAATTCAGTCACTCTTACTTTCTTAGAGATAAGCTTTCCTGAACCTGTCTACATTTTTTCCCCCACCCCCCGCACATTTTTTTTTAATCAACGTTTTTAAACCTAAAACAACATTATCCCTGTGTTTGCCATATGTTTAGGGTCTTGGAAATGGAGATAGGGTACAGGAATCATTTCCTCTACAGAGAATTTGGAGAAAATTTTTGCTGAGACTTTCCAATAAACCCTAGAGATTTGTTTACAAGTCAAATGTTTTTCAAAGACCTCCAGTGGCACTTCTGCTGGCACACACATAATGGAAGATAGCATCTTAGTAATAAGCAAATGTGCCTTACTTCTCTGGTCCATGGATTAAACACCATATTCAGAGTAAGAAAATAGTTTTAAAATTATAATTATACTGAATAAACAGGCCATGTGTTTAAGAGAATTGCCAATGTTGAGAAAGACCTTTTTTAAAAAATTTGTTTTGTTGTATAACAATACACCATGAAGGAAATAAACACTATTTTCTGTAGATAAAAAAAACCTCTTTCCTCACTCATGCTTTGTAATTTAGCCTCAAAATAATTGGCAATTTTTGTTTGGTCTTTTCTTTGACAGCCTAGACACTTTTGTAATATTGCATTAATAATTTCAATTTAATGTCTTAAAATTCACCTTGAACATTAATGTCAGCCTGTCCTTTGAGTATTTGAGACCAGGCATTTCTTCTCCTGTGACATAAATACACCTATGGACAGTGCTGCTAAAACAATCCTATCTCATCTACATAAAGAGTGTTTATTAGTATTGGCTCATTCATCAATATGGTCTTATTTATAAGACAGTTATATTCAATTGCTTCAGTGTCAACTATGTTGCTCCCTCTGCCATTTTGATGTGATGGAGCATACAGGACTATTGAATCTGTCAAAGCATGTAAGGTTTGCTTTCAATGTCAACTTCTTTGCTGACTCATGATCTCCACAGCCTCCATCTTCAGCTTCAAGCAAGTACATTTCCTTAAACTGTACCAACATAGCAAAGAAAGGTATGTCGCATCACAGAGATTTCCTAAATCTTCCTACTGAAAACTCTTACAAGCTATTCCAATCCAAAAGACACAAGAAACCTGAGGGCCTCAGATATTTTTGTGTACCATTTTCCACCAGAAACAATACCTGATTCTAGTTTTGGATTGGAACATTTTCAAAATGAAAGCTGAACAAGACTAATGGGATTGCATCCACAGCACCTAGGAGCCAAACTTAAGTGGCTGCTATGAGATATACTGAACATTAAAAATTGTTAAGACTGTAATTGTTTAACATACATTAAAATATAAAAAGATTGATCCATCTGTATATTCAGCTACAACAACAAAAAATCTTATGGGTCGTAATAGTGATTGCTCCAACTCCCTTAGATGGAGCACTAATGAATTATTCTGAAATTGTCAAACAATGGTTATAAAAGCAAATAATAAAAACTAAACACATAATAAAGAAACAGCATTTGCTAGAATTTTGAAAAACAGAAATGAAGTGACTTTTCATTAGAAGTAGGATAAGAAAATTGGAAAAAATCTTCTGTTCTCAGTTTCCTTATGCTTATATAAATTTACATAATATATCTATCTTTTATAACTTCTTAAGGGAAATATAACGATCATTGCTTTTCAATTTGTCTGCTGCATTCACTGTTATCTCCACTGTGTAAGAAAATTATGCATAGATACTAAGTAACATCTAAAAGTTAACTCTAACCTGTCAAGCACCATTTTCCAAGCCACTAAAAAGTATTTGTTTTGATATTTGATAGACTAGAAAAAGTTTTAATAATTACATAATAGAGAAATACTTTTAATATATTTAAAAAATCCAAAAGTGAAATGCAGTCAGCCTTTCACTTCAACGACCTGTGATGTTCTAGAGCCCAAGAATCTTCATGAAATTTTAACCAGAGACAAGTTTCACTTTATAGATTTGGGTCGCATTAAAGTCTCTCTTTACCCCCGTGAAGGAAATAATGTTCTTTCTCTGAAAGTAACATTTGTAACATAACTTTCATTATCATCTTTATAAATAGTCCCTCCCTCTCATCCTCATGGAATAAATGTTTCAGATCAAACAAGGAACAGTGATATTTATGCCAGAGACCTTAAAAAGAAAGATGAAAAAAAAATTAAATAAAAGAAGTATTTGCTCCTAAATATTTGTTATTAACACAGGATATTTGTTATTAACATAGAATCTAAGAGGATGGTTGGAATCCTGGTGCCTGCATGCAGCACAAGCAGAGGAATAAGATCCATAATTCACCCTAGTATTGAAAAGAACGGAAGATAGACAATGTTGATTTACAACAGAACTATTTTATATCATGTTGACCATAGTTAAAAAGAATATATAGTTCACTTGAAAACTGCTAAGAGAGTAGATTTTAAATATTCTCACCACAAAAAGGATACATATGTGAGATAATGCATGTATCAAATGGCTTGATTTAGCCATTCCACAATGTATACATATATTAAACCATTACATTTTATAACATAATTACTATTTGTATTTGTTGATTAAAAATAAAGCATACAATCTCAATTTTACATAATTTCATTAAAAATACTGTTTAAATATTGTACTTGGCACTGGGGATACAATAGTTTAAAATATAAAGAGATAGGATGCCTGCCCTCAGAAGATTAACAAATATATTGCAAGGTGGGAAGTCCAAGGACATTATTGTGAAACATTATATAGGAGCAAGAACTAGAACTATTATATCAACAATCTGAAATGCCTGGCAATAACTTTCCAAGAGAAAAGAGTTCCATGAAAGTTGGTTAATATAGGATAGAGAACATTAGGAAGAATACCTGGCAAATGTCCTTGAGTATTATCTGTAGTACTCAAATCATGTTTCAATGGAAAAGAGGTCTCATAATTTGGCAAGCAAAAGCAAATCAAGAAAAGATACTATTGTGACTTAATGTGAACCTCTTTTATCCATCCAAGTATCTTCAGTCTATCAGAATTTGGAGAAACTTGGGTTTATCTATACTGTAAGATCTTTATAAAGTCTTCTTGACACACTCAGAATTGATACAGAAACCTAACTCAGCATATGTTTTCCATATACATTGTGTGTTTCCAAGATACTGTGAATGTAGCCCTAACTTAGACAACAGTCATAAATAAATGTAGCTAAATACTCTCCTTTATTTTGGAGCTGAATACTCTCCCTTATTTATAAAATAAATGCTGAATGTCTATTTCAGTTGGTAGGTTTGAAACTATGTGATATTAGATGTAAGGAGAAGATGTAAATGAAGTAGAAGGTGACTCAAAATTTTATCTCAAGTTTGAAGGACTGCATATGATTTTGGCTATGCTCACATGATTTTGGCTATACTCACTTGATGTGATTGGTTCGACCCATTATGTACTTTATCTTTAGAGGCAGACTGACAATTTTTGTCTTCACTTTGAGAACTGATTTGTGCTACTACCATACATGTCTGGCATCTAATAGAGTCCAATGAGCATAATGACTCCAGAATATTGGGTCAATGATCTATGACCAGAAAAATTAGCTAAGTATTTTGACAACATGGATCCAGTGAATAATTCCATTTAAAATCATTTTTTCTTAAAAGATAAAGAATGGAAAAAAAGGAAACATCTTTTTAAAGTCTCACTAACACTGTAATTACCAGATAGGCAGTAAAATAAACAATTACTCACTGTACTGGAAGTCACTAGGTAATAATTGTTTGATGATACACAAATTAATTTCAGGTCATGTAGCACACCAAACTGTTAATTTCCTAGGCTTTAGTAAGGGATAAAAATGTAACATGCCTGCCTACAAGTACATAAAAAGGACATTATTCAAGGACTGAGAAAATATATAGTAAATCAATTCTTCTGTTAATTATAGAGTTTTACTGGAGCATTGCCTTTTCACTAAAACAGATTATTTGAAAAAATACTGTTTAAGGGACATCAAGAATAGGCTTGACAGCTTATTTCTTATTCTCCAAAGGTCATCAGTGTTGTTTATTGGCTAGAAAGACAAAAGTCAATCACCTGC
Source organism: Pithecia hirsuta (assembly GCA_963573645.1). Taxonomy (NCBI): domain Eukaryota; kingdom Metazoa; phylum Chordata; class Mammalia; order Primates; family Pitheciidae; genus Pithecia; species Pithecia hirsuta. The sequence continues at coordinate 20,687 of CAUYLZ010032471.1, read as the reverse complement.
TACTCAATAAAAGTCATTTCTGATCTAGATGAGGTGTTTAATCAGACTATTTCTAAATGCATTTTTACCAACTCATAAATATTTTTGACATTGAACATAAAGTGATGAGGGTGTATTTAAAGCCTCAAATTATATGGAAGACTCACAGAAAAAATAAATGCTTATTACTTGAAAAAAAACTGGATGGTGATACAATAGGCAGAGTGTCTAAGTTAAGTAATTATCCCAAAAATAATTGCTTAATTTTTCAAAGAATACACATAATTAATATTATAGAACTAAATGTCAGGCATGAGTATCTTTCAATCATCTTCATGATTATAATATAGGTACTTACTATACGCAAGGCACTGTGCTGGGAGCTTTAAATATGTCTTTTATTGACCCAATAAATGCTTATTATTATTGTCATATCATCATCATCATCACTATTATTACTGCTGTCACAGGTAGGAGGCCACGTGGCCAAATAATAGCAATAGTAACAACAATGATAAATGTCTTCTATGATTTTAATTCATCATATGGTTATGAATCCTTATCTTTGCAAAGTGAATAAAAATGTTTATTTATTAATATGATTTTCTTCAGTGACAGTTTATATATTTGACCAAATTCAAAAGGATATTACTGATTATTGAAAGAAGACGAAATATCTGCTATCCTTACTACTATTCAACATTTTGCTAGAAAATCCAACCAATAGGATTAGTAGAGAAAATAATAGAAAAAGGAGGAGATAAATTTGTGGGTGATGGCATATGATAAGTAGAACTTCAGCCTCAATTACATTTGCCACTTATTAATGACCTTGTGAATATGTTACATTACATTACATGAGGGACTTTACTGATGTAGTTAAGGTTACTTATTACCAGGTCTTATATAGGGAATTTATAATAGATTATTTTAGTTGGCCCAATATAATCACATAAACCTTTAAAAGCAGATGAAGAGTCAGAAAGGTTAAAAAATGATTAGGGTTCAACATGCTAACACTGGCTTGAACATGGAGGATCCCACCAGCCATGGAATGTGAGTAGCCTTTAAAAGCTAAGAACAATTCTTGGTTGAAAGTCAGCATGGAAATTTCAGACCTACAACTGCATAGGAATGAATTCTGTCAATATCTAAAGGAGTTGGGAGGTCAATTCTTCCCCTGGAACTTCCAGATCAGAGTCCAGATCACCCTCTCAATCATTATTTTGGCCTTATGAAACTCCAAGCAGAACACACGGCTGGACTTCTGAATTTATGACCTGCAGAACTGTGAGATTTTAAAAAAAGGATTGATGCTGTTTTAAGTCACTAACTTTGTGATAATTTGTTACAGCAGCAATAGAAAACAAATATATGGAACCATTATCCATACTGATTGTAGTGATGTTACACAACTTTTTGCATTTGTAAAAACTAGCAGTGCCGAATATCAAAAAGAGTGAATTATACTGCAGGTAAATTTAAATATTAATTTTAAAAATATATTGTTGTTGCTATGTTCCAAGATTTAAAAAGTATATTATTGTCACTGTTCTGAAGCTGCTTCTTGATACCCAGATTTTTAGTCTGGCAGCTGCTGTCATAGCAACTGACCATAAGTACCCACAAAGGTAGTGGTTCAGCACTTAATTCCTCTGCATAAAAACTCCACGTCTTTAGGAATATGTTTGCCGGCAATAAGAATCAAAATTTTGGGAAGATGGTATTTATTTTACTTTGTCTTCCATTTATAGTTGACCAAATTTAATTCCCTCCAAAGTTTTCATCTGTCAGAGTGCCTGCGATATGTAGTTTTTAGCTTTCTAGCCTAAGTAATACACTAGAAGAATGTTAGAAGCTAAGCTAAAGGAAATCTATAGCAGTCATTACTGATAATTCATTAAAGTGATTTTCTGTAACTACAAAATTTTGAAGAGATCCTGAGAAATATTTTAAAGAGTTATATGAAAACAATATTAAAAATCCTATTTTTATTCTGGTTTTTGGAAGATGATGCTGTATCAGTTATAATTTCTTTTGTTAAATACTTACAATATTCCAAGAGCAACTTTGTTCAGCTCATCTCACCTTTCTTTGCTAGGCAGTATCATTCACTGACAGCCAGTGTTTCTGCACTCAGATTAGGTGTTTAAGTTTGATTGAATCAGCCTAAACTAGCATATGGCTAAACCCTACAGGGCATAAAAGAACTGCTCAAATCTTAACCTTGGGTTAAGACCACAATGAGAAATTTCACTTAGATGGGAATATATATGGTGAGTAATGTGCTTTAAGTTTCCAAAACAATCATTACTTTTTATTAATATAGTTATGGCTATTTCCGTGTAAAATATGTCAGTGGTGTTATTATTAAAAAAAAAAAACTTATTTTCTCTATCAATTGCTAACCTTTCAGAGATAAGAAACTGCTAGTAGCAAGTTAAAAATATGTTAATCAGTTAGCATTTAAGAATGGGGCTTTTTCCTTACTTACTCAAAGTCTTGTAATGTGCCAACTCAGCACATATTGGATAAAGTTTAAAGGAAATTAGATGGGTTGGCACTAATTCAGCTAGTTTTTTGGGCAAGTGCTTTGTAAATCCCAGGTTCCCGGATTGGCTGGAAATAGGTCATGAAAGAGGGTAGCTTAGAAAGGTAGGTAAAAAGTATAATATGTCCTTTTTCTATCTCTAACTACTTAGTAAAAAATCTAAACACCATTCTGTTATTTTTATTATTATTAAATTTAGTTTTAACTACAGTCATTGGATTTATATGTCTGTTTAGAAATCAATCACTAGCCTCTTTTGTCTGATAGGAGTTCCTTGTACTTAGGCACTACTCAAAGAGTAAAACTCTGCACCAGGGTAAACTGAGCATTTTGGGAGGATGAGGTGGGAGAATCCTTGGAAACCAAGAGTTTGAGACTAGCCTGGGCAACACGGCAAAACCCCATCTTAAATACAAAAAAATTAGTCTGGTGTAGTGGCATGCACCTGTGGTCCAAGTTATTAGAGAGGCTGAAGTGAGAAGAGGATTGCTTGAGCTCGAGAGGTCAAAGCTACCACGAGCTGTGATCATCCTATCGCACTCCAGCTTGGGTGACAGAGTGAGACTCTACTGGAAAACAACAACAAATACTCTGCATCACTTAAGTGACTATTAATAATCCTCTAGATATGCCTGGGTTGGTTTCTTTGTTTGCTTTGTTTTGTTGTTGTTGTTTTGCTACTGCTGTTATTGTTCTGCTCTGAGAGAAAAATTACATCACAAACTCTGAGAGGTACTGATTGTGAGAAGTAATATTTCTACTGAAATATTATTCAAGGATTTTTGGTAAATAAAAGAGACAACAAGTTTCAGTGGGAAAAACAATAAGCTTTGGGACAAGGCAGACCTTACTTCCAACACTGGCTCTTCCTATTAGGGTAATGAGCTGCTTAACAACAGGGATACATTTTGAGAAATGCATTGTCTAGTGATTTCATTATTATGTTAATATCAGAGTATGCTTACACAAACCTAGATGGTATAGCCTACTACACACCTAGCCTATATTGCATAGCCTAATGCTCCTAGGCTACAAACCTGTGCAACATGTTATCATATTGAATACTGTAGGCAATTGTAACATAATGACAAGTGTTTGTGTGTCTAAACATATCTAAATATAGAAAACGTACAGTACAAATATGGTATAAAAGACACAAAATGCATGGAATGCTTAACATGAATGGAGCTTGCAGGATTGGAAGCTGCTTTGCCTGAGTCAGTAAGTGAGTAATTAGTGAATGTGAGGGCACTAGAAATTACTGTATACCACCACAGACTTTCATAAGCACTGTACACTTATGCTACGCTAACTTTATAAAAAATATTTTCTTTCAATAATAAGTTGATCCTAGCTTACTCTGACTTTTTTACTTTATACATATTTTATTTTTTGAAACCTCTTGTTTTTCATGTAATAACACTTGGCTTCAAACACAAACACATTGTACAGCTGTACAAAAATATTTTCTTTCTTTAAATGCTTATTCTACAAGTTGTTTTCTATTACTAAAATTTTTGAAATTTTTCTTTTTTTTCTTTTTTTACAACGGAGACACAAACACTCATTAGCCTATCCCTACACAGGGTCAAGATCATCCATATCAGTCTTTCACTTCCACATCTCCAACTGGAAGGTCTTCAGGGGCAATAACATGCATAGATCTGTCATCTCCTATGATCACAGTGCTGTTTTCTGGAATAACTTATGGAGGACCTAAGACTGTTTTACAGTTAACTTTTTAAAAAATAAGTAGAAAGAATACACTCTAAGATAATGATTAAAAACTATAGTAAACACCTAAACCAGCAACATAGTCAATTATTATTATTATTAAGTATTATGTACTATATGTAATTGTAAGTGCTATACTTTTACAAAACTGGCAATGCAGTAGGTTGGTTTACAACAGCAGTACCACCAACACATGAGTCATGAATTGTTCAGCATTATGATGGCTACAACATCACTATGCAATAGGAAATTTTCATTATAATTTCATGTTAGCACTCTCCTGTATGAGGTCCACTGTTGACATAAATGTAGTCAAGCAGCGAATAAGTATAATAGATATATGGTTTTGGGAAAGTCACTTAACCACTCTGAGATACAGTATTTCTGCCCTCAGAAAAGTCAATAAATTCACCAGATCCTAGATATGGATCTAGGAGCTCAATGGCTCTTAGAACTAATATGAAGCTAAAGTAAAATATGTAAAATACTGGAACTAGGGGAAAGTATAAGAACCTCAATATGTGTGAATATTCTCTTTCCTTTCTAAGTATGTTGATGATACAATTATAATGATTATAAATAGCACCTTATTTTCTATTCTCTTCAAGAACAACAAAAAGACTGTAACATATGGTTGCTATAAAACCACATAGTTAAGGTGCCTCATTGGTTTCCTTGAATGGTTCAAAACTGTAGGCCTGATTTTTATTGTTATTGTGGTAGCTATATGATATGTAAGCATGTTTGTTTTGTTTTCCTTCTTACTTTACATAGACTTTAAGACCATTTTGCCCAAGAAAAGAATTCCATCCATCTCTTGCATATATTTGTTAAAGTATGTGTATCTGCAGTGATTAGTTAATAATGTTATTACATATGAGAATGATTTGTGTGGTAAATTAAATTCTAAGATTAAATTGAAATAACTGATAAGCATATATGATTAGGTATCCAAGCTGGATTAAGGTAAGCAGATAAAATATCCTTCTTGAACTCTAGCACATCTCTACACTTTTCAAAGTGCTGTAAACATTAGAAAAAGCTGACCTAAGTATCCTGCTTTAGAAAAAAATGGAGATCTAAATTATTTTTTACCATACAACATATATTTAAGTAGATTTAATAAATTCAGAGCATTAAATACTAATTTATCTGCAAGTTTCTGAGTTTTATTGTATAACGTATATACAGTTTATTACTATATAGATTTTCCAAAAAAGTAAGAATATCAGTATAATTCCTTTCTTTGAAAATAAAAGCTTAAAGTCTTTCAATTAACAACATCCTAGATAATTACCATTATAGTAGAATACAGGCTAATTAATATGCTAATTTTGGGCAATTAATTGATATCCAATCAACTCACTACAGTTATTTTGTTAAATACCAGTTAAATGTTCAAATTCTTTGCAAGTTTAATGTATTAATTAGGGTAATAAAACACATTTCCTTTTTTCTTGTTGAGATAATTATATGGCAACTAAATTAACTCACTCTTATTCACTTGTTTATTACAAGATTAAGTATTTAGTGTACAATAAATGTGCAATCTAATTTAAATACTGAGAAAGTGCTAAGGTTTATGTAATTCTGGACTATTTAAAGATAGTTCCATTAAACCTTTCCTGGGAAGAATGGTGAAAGCTTTTTTTGTGTGTGTGACGCTTATTCATTTATCAAGCATTTAAATTGTGGTTATGAATATGTATGTGTATCTAGATATAGATATACATATAAACTATATTAAATAAATTTGGTAATATTTTACCTTTGAAATTATTTAGAACTATTTTATTTATAAAAGTAAATATATTTATTCTTTTAATATATGCTAGTAATTTTAGAAAATCATTACCTACTAAATAGATATCTTCAAATTATTCATTACAATCTTTTATTTATCAGAAATAGTTAGAAGTGGGCCTGAATAAGCAACACGTCTTTCTAAGATTTTTAACCACAAAAAAGTTTAATGAATTTAGAAGTTTACTTAGAAATCAAATACATACTAAAAAATACATTTTTTTCTTTTAATTTGTAAACCTTTACAACCTACCCTTAAAATAAGTAATGAGGCTTTTTGTCATTAAGTTTTTTTCTCAATTAGTCATGCACACACTTGTCTCATATTCCTATTAGTGATATTTAAGGAAAAATTAGGATTTATTATACAGATTATTCGTAGTGACAATGTATTTTGTTCTGAACACAGACTACACAACAGTGTTTACTTTGATCATGCAATTTATTAGTTTCTATCCAGTCCAATCTCTTATTCTCCAAGCAACCCTATGTAAAGTTCATCTCTTCTAGGTGTGTTGGGAGAGCAGGAAACAAATGTCATGAGAGAGTGACTGTATCTCCCTTATAAGTATTTGGCATTTTTTATGTTCGTTTTTTTTGTTAGTCATGTAAAGCATATTTCACCAACACTTTGTGTGTGTGTGTGTGTGTGTGTGTGTGAATTCAACTGCCTTTATTTTATAATACACAGACCTTCATTGTTTCTCTTCACTGTTACAGCATATATTCTGTTGGTATTCCACTTGCAGTTTGCTTAAGTTTTGTAAAGAAAATAAATAGCTTATCTCACTTTTTCTTGCAATCTTGGAGTTCTTTCTGTAAACAGAGACCATAATTCCCATAGTTATTAACATATGCAGCTTCATGTGGAGCCTCATCTAGAGGCACTCAATTTGCTGAGTGATTCCACAGGTAGTGATCTAAGGCCCTCCCCTCCCCGCCGAGTAAGAAACACAAGCAGATGGAAATAACTCAATCCTCATCATCTGGTCACTTCCAGGGAATGAGTTGGGACCCGTTAAGATAAGTTAACAGTGAGATATGGCTTGTGTGTTACAAGAAAGCATCTAAAATATGATCAGAGGAGAGCCTAAGATGTATAATATTTTGGATATTCAGAGTTTGAGGCAAAGTCAAATTCACAGATTATTTTTACCACGTTTCATGATGAGCTCAGAAATATTTCTGGCTTTAGCAGAAAGTCAATAAAAACCTCAATGAAAGGGAATTCTATCGCAGTGTAGCGATTCTAACTCAATTCAGCGATTCTGACTCTTAGAACCACAACATAGAAACTGGTTTTGTGTAAAACTCAACAGATTTTCTTTTAGAATGTTATTGCCATTATAACAGAGGATAGTTTAGCACTATCTACCAAAGATCTACTGTTAAGAGCTGATTTGAAATAAGTTATTAACAATATTTGTGAAACTTAACTGCAAAGAGGATAGACACTTACATAGATCCCGAAAGATGGTGCTATGGTTTGAATGATGGTGTCTCCTCCAGAATTCATGTTGAAATTTAATCCTCAATGCAACAGTGCGTGTTAAAAGGTGTGGCTGTTGAAAAGTGGTTAACTCCACCCCCATTACTGGGTTTAGCATCCTTATAAAATGGATCAAGTTTGAAGAAAGTGTTCTCTCTTGCCTTCCTTTCCACCAGGAGGACAGAACAATAAGGCACCATCTTGGAAGCAGAGAGCAGCCTTCACCAAGCACCAATACCAGTGCCTTAATTTTGGATTTTCTCACCTCCAGAAATGTAAGAAATAAACTTCTGTTCTTTATAAATTGCCCAGTCACAGACATTTTGTCAAGTAGCACACATGGAGTGAGACAGATTAAATTTATAGAGTAAAATTATGGTAAATATAACATTATTTTATAAAAGCAGATATTTGACATTGCGAGATGTTTACAAACTGCTACCAGGTTAAAAAAAAAAAAGCCAAGCTCTAAATGCTATGGCATAATCATATCTTTATACAAAGTGTATACATGTATAGTTTATGATACTACACCTAAATTTAAGTGTTAAAGAACTATAACAACTCTTAATACCAATTACCTATGGGTATTAGGATAATTTTCTCATATCTTTTTTGCAATAAATGTACATTTTATGTGTAATTATGGTTAATGTTGCTGTTATGTTTTTATCTTTCGCTACACAGAAATAATAACTAAGTTCAAATGTTACACTGTTACTTCTTTCACAGCTGAAGGAAGAAAGATAATTCTAGGTGAAGCAAGAGTAAAGGAAATATTGCACATAGAAGGGATCAGAGTGTCTTATAGATTATGGATATTCAATACATGACATGTATGTTTATCAAACTTAACTTTTATTAGTCACTCACAACATTTTTAGCCTCTTGTAGCTATATTTGTTTTAAGGGAAATTATTATGTCATAATTAACAGCACATGTAACAATTGGCAGCACACATGACCAAAAAATTTCATGTAAAATTTCTAAGTATTGGAAGTACCACAGTACCAGTTAATGAAAACAATAAAAAATATAGTGTATATAAATATATTTATTTCATGAGTTTTCAATTTTATTTCTTCTTATATTCTGTTATATATCATTTTGAGGAAGTCTAATTATACATTAGAGGGACACATTTTTCTTTCTCTTGAACAATCTTATTTTAGAAACAGTTCATGTCAGGTACCATACATTGCATGTAAGAACAATATGCTCTTGGGATATAGCCATGCCTTCAGCTAGAGCCTCAAAACTATGCACACACATTAGTACACACATGGGCACACAGCTTCTATTGTAGGCAGGTACACTTACTCACTCTAGTAGGATTTTGATTGCCATCTCTTTTCCCATGTCTGCCTTTCATTACTTTCTCATTCTGCCTAAAGAGGACTAGAAAATATGACTAGAGACTACCTGCAAAGAGACACAGGCAGTGTCAGGTCCAGGTCAGTAGGGACATAACAGTGCCCTATTCTGTTCTATGACAGAGGTCAGACTATAATTAAGACGTAAGACATTTTTTCTTAATTTATTAATTATCCATGCCAAAACAAAGATGCATTCTGAGTAACTTTGGCCTTTTATTTTAAAATTTAACCTTTCTACCTTACCAGTAGGTCTACAGAACTATGCAGTTAAATCATTCAAATTTACTATAAAAGGTATAAACATCTGAATATATATGTACAATACATAAAATACATATGAATAAAAATATTCCAACTGCATTTGTGGATGCAGTTCATTGTGGATGCAACTTTGGTACAAAAGAGGTCATTCATCACACTTGACAGAAAAGGGAATATGAAAATAGAAGTCATTAACTAAACCTGATTTTACTCACCCATGCCCAAATTAATTAACCTTAAATATGCATATAGGTAAGAAAATAATACAACATACATAGAAACCAAATGGAATATCTTAATATTATAATAGCTGTTAAAAAAGTACACTAGCCACATCTAAAGCAATTTTCCCTCTACTATGTAGAACCATGCTGTTTTATAACTGCAATATACTATAAGATTGTCTAGCAAACATTTTTTCACTTAAAACTGAGTAAGAGGCTGGGCACAGTGGCTCACGCTTGTAATCTCAGCAATTTTGGAGGCCGAGGTGGGAGGATCACAAGGTCAAGAGATCAAGACAATCCTGGCCAACATCGTGAAACCCCTTCTCTACTAAAAATACAAAAATTAGCTGGGCATGGTAGCGCACGCCTATAGTCCCAGCTACTTGGGAGGCTGAGACAGGAGAATCGCTTGAACCCAGGAGGCAGAAGTTACAGTGAGCCGAGATTGCGCCACTGCACTCCAGCCTGGCAACAGAGCAAGACTCCCTCTTAAAAAAAAGAAAAGAAAGGAAAATGAATTAAAAAATTAGTTGATATAGCCTAAAGTCACAAGTGTGTTGGCATTAGAATAGTGTGTGACCAAAACTAGACCTCCTGACTCAAAACACATTAAATAAATCTTTTATGTGACACATAAATTCCACATAATAAATTTTCAGAATTAGGTGTCACCCTTAATAGAGAATTTAAGATTAAATATGTCGATATATTAAACATGTAAATATATTTTGGCAAATTTTAGAGCTACTTTTGATAATGAGAGAAATTCTGGGCAGATATGAAGCTATACCACAGCATTACCTCTCTGATGTAACAATAAATTCTGTACTAAAGTAAATTCTGTAAAAAATACATAGGAGAACAAACTGTTAAACTAATTCCACCAGCTATTAACTGTCTTTCTTTTTTGTTTGTTTCATATTAATATTTTTAAATAATCCTAAAAACAAATGAAACTCCAGGGAGGGGAGTATAGTGAGGGGGGTAAAATGACAATTATGAAAATATTATTCAAATGAATCTGTATAAAACTATATAGGCAATATAATTTGAATAGATAACTTACATGTTTAGTAGACAATCTAAAATTATAAACATAATTATACTTTTATTCATCATTTTCTTCTATACTTGCAATGCTGGTCTATTTAAATAATACCAGATAACAAAAAAGAAAGCAGAAAAAAAAAGAAGAAAAAGAAGAAACTTACATTCTAGCAAATAGGTAAAAACAACCTTACATTCTTTCTCCCCTATTTGTAAACGTAAATCAAGGAAGTAAGACCTCAAATGTCATTACAGTCTCAAAGTTTTACCTGAAATGTGACACATGAATAAGGACAATATAATGCCACACATATTTATGTTCGATTTTGTTTTCTAAGCATTGTCTTCTCCCAATACTGTCAAATATGGGAGAAAAATTAATTATAGTAACTTTTTCTAATAGTTTCTTCTTGGAATAAAGATAAGCAAATAAATATAGAGAGGGCAGGCAATGCATTGAATTAACACTAAAAATACTGAAAAAATTCAGGGCTTCATTGACACATTCCTTAATTGATGAGGACTTTGTGTATTACAAAATGTAGTGAAAATATAATGTGAATATAATACAGTTTCTGACTACAAGAAGATATAGACTAGGAGGGGAAGTATGCAACTGAATAATTTATTACATATTGATGGCTATAGAGATAGATATGTAACATGTGCTGTGTAAGAAGAGAAAAAGAACACTTCAGTTACAGAGGAGGATGAAAGTAACAGTTACGCTAAGTCATTTCAAGAGAGATAACTCTTGAGTTGCATTTTCCATAATAGAAAAGGCAGATACCTCCTTCAAAAGAAGCAGAATGTGCACAGTCTCAAAGTATCTGGAATATTTTCTAAGTCATTTAGACAGCAATTAAAACTGAGAGTCCAAATAAAATATATAAATAATAAGACAGATTTTTGTTGTATAGAAGTGTATACTGTCCAGTGGTTATGAACCTGGACTTTTATGTTTAATACACTTTCACTGAAAGGCCTTTATCTAAACATTAGTTGCTGGGGATAGGCAAGTTATCCCTTGTCTCAGTATTCTCAACTGCAAAACAAATAATAGTACATAGCTTACATTGTTGAAAGCATCCATTGTAATATGATTTAAAGCCCTAAATTTTCTACCTACACAAACTTGTTAGCTGTAGCCAAGATTTCTGTATTTCCAAATACAAAGGAGGACATCCAAAACTATCATTCTAAATCTATCAAAAAATCTCACATAATTAACCCTTCCTCCTGATGAAAGCAATTCTTCTAAGATTCCACCTTCTGTTCTTCACATTTCTCTAATATCTCATGCTAGATGTCTTTAACTGGAGTAATAGCACTATCTACTATTGAATAGTAAATAATACTAGAAAAATATCAAGTGAAGATATTCAATTCAGACCTAGGGTTAAAGGAGGTGTCTGAACTCTTGAGTATAAAGTTTTGAAGCATGTGCATCATAAAGTCATGGGATAAAAGAAATGGAGATGACTAAAAATGTAAAATTATAAGTGATGAGAATACAAAGGGAATTTTTTTTTCAGAACAAGTTAAAAACTAAGTCCTATGAACAGTAAACAGTTTTTAGGTTATGAAACATAAATAGTTTAAAAAGTTGTTTAACATATTCTTTCTCTGTTCAGAAGTTTAAAAAAAAAAGACTACATCATCAATTTCAATATGGTATTTCTTTGCACACAAAAACAATAGAATAGGGAATAATTTTTTTCACACATCTCTCACCTTCAACCACCACTATGTAAAGCTGAAGACAATGTCATCCTATCTCTCTAGTTTAGTTATTTGAAAAATCAATATTGCTGGACAGTTTACTTTTCATCAGCAAGAGCTTGAAATATTTCTCCATATAATATCAAACTGTAAGTGACAGGTTGCTGTTCTTAAAACATTTGCTCTTTGCCATGTTTCCAAGGGTCAAAGCTTTACAGCATCGGATCATAGAGAACTTGCATTATCAAAGTAATAATAAGATCATTGTGGTATTAATATATTCTATTCAGATTCTCTTCGTAAAAACCAAGTATGTCTGTTAAATCATCTTGATTTTTTTATTAGATAAAATATAGTAATATATAATAGTTAAATAAGTTTTCATAATAGAAATTTTAAAGCTTGTTTCTCAACAGATAAAAATAGATCTAAATTCTAAAGCGATCTGTTTTACATAGAAGAGTCTCAGAGTCTTGTCTAATACATGGATTCTTGAATTTATTTTGGAAAAATAAGAGGCTTAAGAGACAGATGAGAGACTTTCTTGAACCATGCAGAACGAGCTCTCCCAAGCAGGAGATGTCCTTGCCTATGTCCATGTCTGTGTCTACTTTAACATCTATCTATGCCTGTATCTATCTCCTTATATCTATCTATACCAATATATTTTCTCTTATTTGGTGAATCTTCAAAACTAGAGAAATAAAGGAACCTTGAAGAAATTGCAGCTATGAGGAGGCCTTATGTACTGTGCTGTTAGGGAGCTTCTAAGAAAAGTGCGTGCATGGTTTTTGTTAGTCTGTTTTTAGAAATGCAGATAATGGCACCTGAAAACAATGAGCAGAGAAGGGCTGTTCTCTAGTCATGAATGATAGTAAGTCCGAAAGAGGTATACAAAGTCAAGCAGAAGGGAAATAGGCAAATCTGTGTGCATATTTTCACATATTATCATTATCCTCACTGGTCTTTATTCTCTTGAGAAAATTAATAACAACATCAACAATAAATATTTATTTTGCTGAAATTAGACTTCTTAAAAACTGGTTTCTCTTTTAATTTATATTTCAGTTCTCAATTCTTGCATATGTAAATATTGTTACTCGAAACATTTAACACAAAAATATTTGTTAAAACGGCATATAAAAATGAAATACAGGCCGGGAGCGGTGGCTCATGCATGTAATCCCAGCACTTTGGGAGGCCGAGACAGGTGGATCAAGAGGTCAAGAGATCAAGATCATCCTGGCCAACACGGTGAAACCTCGTCTCTACTAAAAATACAAAAATCAGCCGAACGTTTGGCATGTGCCTCTAGTCCCAACTACTTGGGAAGCTGAGGTGGAAGAATTGCTTGAACCTGGGAGGCGGAGGTTGCTGTGAGCCTAGACTGAACCACTGTGCTCCAGCCTGGCAACAGAGCAAGACTCTGTCTCAAAAAATAAATAAGTAAATAAATATAAAATTTAAAAGAATTACAGTTTAAACATTTTCAAATAAATCTGAAAATACAAAACAAAATTACAAAGACAGAAAAATTATGATTAAGCCTATTCATCCAGTTTTCTCAACTTTTTTTTTATCACTCGTGTGTGTGTCTAAGTATGTGTATATTTCCTTACTGGGCACTAAAACCCAATTTTGAGGCTATAAAATGTACAAAAGTAAACACTATGTAATCATAATTGTCAATTCATTGCAATAGCACTATCATATCCCTGATTATGTTCTGGAAATGTCATTGGTAATTATTCTATAACTAAATTCATTGTCCATCATTTGTAAGATTTGACAGTCTCTCTTCCTTAATTCTTTATTTCATCTGTTTGCTCTCTTACATTCAAAGCATATGATTCTGGTATTTTGTTTTGTTTTAAACTTAAATGGTATGCCTCAGATTTGATGTTGTTTTGGTTTGTTCTCAGTTACTTTTCTTCCTACTTTAAATGTACACTCTAGGAGCTGTCTAACTGATTTTGGTCACTTGCATTTATAAGCAATAATTTTTTAATTATTTTCTGGCTGAAAAAATGCAGAACTCTGCTCTCTTTGGCTCTTTCTCGTTCTCTTTGTCTCTTTCTTCTGTCTCTCCTGCTCTCTCATTACTAAGTTCGTCCATCTAAATGTACTGAAAGCAGCTCAAAGACAACATACCAATATTCGTTCTCCATACCTTTTGTTTGTCCTATAATCATTGTATTTATGAAGCACAGCTTTATTTCCTTAGTCATCCAAACCAGAAATCTAGGAGTAACTGTTGAGTTTAGATTTTGCACTGCCATCTTCTCATCCCAACAGTGAAAAACTTCTGTGGAAATGTTGTTTGTAATATCTCATATGACCCTTTTATTTTTTCTATTTATTATACCTCTGCCTTAAACTCTATTAATCATTACACATTCTATTACCAGAGTTTCAAAGTAGCTTCTCAGAGTCTACCATCACCCCTACTATAATCCAGTCTTCACAGTACAAGTAAAATTTAAAAGGATCTACCTAGTTTCAAATTTCCCTGTTTGGTCTGTTATTTGACTGAACCTGAGTGAATTACTTAGCCTATTTAAGATTTGGATTGCTACTGTGAGACACAGTAATAGCTACCTTAAAACCATTACTAAGACTACATGTAATTAAGGTTGAAAAACTATTTATTTTGTATCCATCATTGTAGAATGTGGTATAAATAAAATAGTGAACAGTCTAAATATGGCTCATGCTGTTATGTATAATATATTCTAACAGGGAGTAAAAGAAGGAAAATAAAACATAATCTCATGTATGAAGGATACTTAAGAGAAGTTTTCCAACAGAACTAATGTCTTTGCTGCTGACAGAAGAATAATTAGACACTGGGATTGAAGGGAGATGAAGAAAGTTTGTGTCAGAGGTGTGAGATCATATGTCCCTATCATAGACCTGAGATTAGATTAGTTTTGAATGCCTATATCACAGAGTATAAAATGGGAAAATGGCTAAGCCTGGATTAAAATACTAGCACAAAGATGATACATATAGAAGCTCAATAAATTACAGAATTTTTTAAGTTTTCTGATATACAAATCCTTTCATTATCCTTAGCTAGTTTAATTTATTTTACTGTCTTGTATTGTCAAGAGGAGAATGCTATGAAGCTTTAATCTGTCATGAAAAGTCCTCCATTCTCTCAGTCATGAATTGATTTCCAGTTTTTCTTCTCACTCCATTCCTTTCTCTCTCTCTGTTCTCTTCAAGGGTGCCACTCAAAGTCAGTACTGTCCAATAGAAAGTTCTGAGATGACGAAAATGTTCTATATCTGCACTTTCCACTTGTATATCACCATTTAACCATTAATCCCTTGGAATGTGGCTAGTGAAACTGAGAAAATGAATCCTTAATTTAATTTAATTTACATTTAAAGAGCCACAGGTAGCCGGTAGCTACCCTACTGAATAGCACAAATCTAGAATTTTTATTTGGTAGAACATTGAAAACGGCACATTGACTGAAAAGCTGTGCTAAAGGATTTAGTCTTTGGCATAGTAAATATTTTTCTTTAAAATGTATGTTTATTTGGTATGTCTCAGAAGATAGAGGTGATTGCAGTTATAGGTGAATTAAAACCCTCCTCCATGGTGTTACTAAAGCTGCCTCAATTTATTCCCTGAATGTGAAAGACAACTTGCAGTTGCCTGGACTCACTATTGCTGTTTCATACCTCAAAGACTTTGCTAGAACACATCAACTAGAATGTTACTCCAACCCCGACCATCTGGTAAACACATATTTATTCATCAACACAGCTCAACTGTCATATCTTCTACACAGGTCTCTCAAAAATACCTTAAGTATTATTTAAAATATGTGCGATTTTCTCTAGAATTCCTTACTTCCCCATGGCTTAAAGCATTGTATCCCACTAAAACCACTTTTACTATTTCTATTTTCTAATTTCCTAATGTTCTCTCAGCCACATGTTCTTAATGACTTAGTATTATTAAGGAATATATGTAACATTCTAGATGTTACAAATGATGATCTCATAATAGTCACACCAAATGTATGCAATATCTACTTCAGTGAATAACACAATAGAAACTTAAACAATACGCAACTTCCATTTAATCTCTCCCTTCAGAAAGTTTCAGTATTTTTATTTAGTTTATTTTACTTTATTACATGACATTCTCCTAATTTTACAAACATATTCAGAATATTTAAAATAGCTATAAAGGGTATAAAATATGTTTTTTACCCTTTATTATAAAATAATTTTACTTTTTGCTTAATCCAATAAGTTTTGTTTATTTTGTTTTGTGTAAGCATAAGTTTTTTATTTTTTTGTGGAAGGTGTTACATTCAAGGAAGGCAATATATTACTGAAATTTATTTCTTCTTTAGCTGACCAAACTTGTGCTATTTTATCTTCATCTTTTAAATCTGACAGTTTGTATTTAATTTTTATCAGTTTTGTCATTCCCATTCTTTTAGCTGTATGGCAGTCTGAATATCTTTCTAGGGTGTATTGATTTTAGTCCTCATTTAAATATTGTAAAAATTACTATCGATTGTCTCAAGAATGATTTTGATGTACTCCTCACCTCCAAGTCTCCTTCATTACCAGTCTCTTCATGCTAATGATGTGAAGGTGACTTTGACTGGGAGAGAGCTAAATTAAACAAGGGTCATGCTTGCCACTATGTCCTTGGAATACTTTTCTTTTGGCAGCAGCACTTCCTATTTGTTTCTTTTGCTCTTCCTGCGGTTTTGTGCGACAACTTGTTCAGATACGCAACTATAGTACTGGGTCCAGCTTTGTATCCATGGCAGCGATTTCTGCCCTAGTTTTATCTGACTTTTCATTTAATTCTTCTGAAAGGGAATTCATCCCTTTGTAGAGGAAACTAATGAGGCACTGGTACCAGAGTCCTGGTTCCTATGTGCCAAAAACAGCATCTTGCAAAGCTGCAAGACATATGACCTTGGGGAGTAAGTCTCATTGAGTAAATTTTGCATTTCAAATATCTTCAAATATCATCCTACTATATTAAAGTTTTGCAAGAATCAAAAATAGAAGTGGATGAATAGATATTCATGAAATATTTTTTCACTATTAGAAAAAGGCTCTATTTTTTCCTTCTTTACACATATTTGTTGAGTATTAGTTTTTTATTTTTGAGAAATACATCATGTGCAACTTCTGTAATAATAAATTAGTGTGCTGATGAAAATTTGATAGTTTTGGTCAAGAAAACTTAGGGTTGTTTTATACATTCAAATGGAATTTCATAGTTCATTCTATATTTAATCTTTATTAATCATAACTAAATAAATAAATTCTAAAAATTTAATATTTGAAAAAATTGTTATAGAAAATTCATGTAGTAAAGGTATTAAAATTTTAACAAGTGATACATAAACAAAAGCCATGAAAATGGTTGATGAGTTCATGATTTTATTATTCCATGTCCAGCATCTATGTGCTAAACTAGTCAGCTCAGCTTACGTGTTCGTGGAAAAAAAGAGGTAACAATGTAAGTCTAATTATACTTTTTCCTTTATATTTTTCTGCAAGTTAGTAAAACTAAGCTAAATAGAATACCTTTTTATCTTTGGATCAGAACTCTCAAGTACTGTATTTTAAAAGTTGTAATAGGCATGTAAGTAATTCAGAAATTTTCTAATCACCACATTGCCTAAGAGGAAAATTTACACATAATTGTATGCACTTCATATGAGCATAAGTTCAGTTTTTTACACACATATACACCGACAGAAAATGTATGTCTAAAGCACAATTCACATTGCCTTCTATTTTGTTTATGTCATTTTTTATTATTAGAGTTTCTTTCTATATTTTTGAAAATCCCATTGCATTTTGCATGTAAAGATGTTATCATTCTAATTTTTTAAAAATGCATAATGACATAACCTTAAATACACAAAAGCTATTGAATAGTAGTTTGTTATTGGCACTAACTGATATAATTGGATGTACGTACATCAGTTATAATTTTGAGAAATCCACTGATACTGTCACTCTGAATTATAAAAAAAACTACTTAAAAATTAAAGGCATGTATGTATAAAATATATGTATATATTTTTAAAGTAACTTTCATTTAGAATGCATAACACTGTGCTTAGTAATGTTTGTTCTTTATTTAAGTAATAAAAACAACATTAAAACTAAGTTCTATTTTTTGAAAAGCAACCAAAGGTAATATGAGATCAGAGAATGTCACTAAATTAAACTCCTAGGGGAAAAATTTAGATTTTAATGAGACTAGAAAATGTTTGTTTCATTTAAATGATATGTTAAGAATCATAATCTCATATTTTTTATTGCATACCAAGGAGGAGGCTGGGCTTGTGCGCTTAATAATGAGATTTGTCTCAAATTTAATAGGTGGTAATATCTTTAGCAGAATACATTTAAAGAGTATTTTTAACCTAATTATGCCTTGATGTATTAGTGCTAACCAGCAACCAGAAAAGAAGGAAAAAAATAATGATAAGAAAAGACTACATTCTAACAGAAAGTTATAAAGGATTAGGCTTCAACGAAAGGTAATTGTCATTCAGAATGGGGAAAAAAACCTTTAGAAAACTCTGGACAAGATGGGTCAAAATTATAGTATTCAGGTAAGTCATAAAACCTGTAATTGTTGCATAAGATAATTTCTTGGAGAATGGATGTGATGTGACAGAAATCATCCTGTCTTTACTGATATTGTGTCTCAATACCAGTATTAATACACTGGTAAGTCCAGAGTAACATTTTAAACATACTTCTGATGTTTTACCCTCATTAAATTAACATTTAATTGAAATTACTTGCCTTCCCTTCTCCTTTTCAAATCACAGATACCTCACCAAGTATCACTGGTCTTCTTCTGAGGTTTACCAAAGCCTTTCCATGGAAGCATCATTCCAGACCACTAAAACAGTTAAATTTGAGACTTTAACGTATTACCGAAGTGAAAAAGAACCTCCTCAGTAATTCCTGAGCCTTTCTCCATTTTTCCTAGTCTTTTGTTAACACCGTTTCATCTTTACGTCTCTCATTTCCTGCCTGTCAGTTTGTCCCAAAGTGTAGAAATCAGTTTCCTTAAATTTATTTAAACCATATTATTAAATGTTATGCATATTCTAGGCTAACCAGTCCCTTTAAAAATAGGTGTTACTTTAAAATCAACAAAAATTTAAAATAATGTATTATATTCTCTTAAATTTTCTTTAGATAATGAATACAGAACATGGAATTTATGGTTAGAAAAGTAATGAGATTTTTAAAATGAAACAGCACCTTACTAGGTCTACATGTATCAAGTTTTTCTATTGTCTAGAAATCACAATTTATATTCAATGCATTTATATCCCTCTTCATTTTAAAATAATTGATACATCACATTAACTTCCTAATCACTCCCTAATATTCTCTATGCCTAATTAGTCCTGAATATTCTCAGTGCATGCTTACGCAATTTCTAACATCTAGCTAATTTTAAATACTTCCATTAGACATCATTAGATATCAACATGCTTTTCTTCTGAAAAGTGGCTTCCTATACTTCATTAGATATCAACATGCTTTTCTTCTGAAAGTTATATCTCCATTTTCATTGTTTATATCACCTTTTGTGTGAATATAATATAGGCTAGTGCTGCTACAACTTTATAACGAATTGTCCTAGTTTTTCTAGTCCTATTTTTCCTGCTCTTTTTCTCAGATTCTTTAAATAAAAGCAAATGTACACTAATTTTTAAAAAACCAAATAAAACATATTGGAAAAGATTCTTAAATGGATATTTTAAACCTAAAATTCCTCCTACAATGATTTTACTGGGCAACTGAAGTATTAGTTAACAAAACACAAGTAACATGTCTGGAAAATAATAGGAAAATAAAGTGTCTGAATTACACAAAAACATGTTTTGAAACCCAGAGCAGTGAGTCTTTATCATTATGGATAACATTATGGATAACAAAGGATTTTGTTGAATTTAAAATGTCTCAACAAGTCTACCTGTATTTCTGAAATAATTAAATTATTTCAGAAAATTCTGTATAATAAAAGGATACCTTTCTTAATAAGTACTCATTTTTTCTGATTCACCATAATCTGTTCTCATCACTCACATTTTACTCTATAAATTTTTCACAATATGATTTATTTCATGACTCTTCTTCCCTTTGGGTGTTCTCTATATGTTTCCCACACTGTCAGTATGTTCTTTTTTTTTTTTTTTTTTTGAAAGAAAGAAAAAGAGAGAAAAGAAGAAAGAGAGAAAGAAAGAAGAAAAAACAGAATGTAAGAGAGAAAGAAAGAGGAAGAGAAAGAAGGAGAGAGAATGGGATTCTTGTTCTATTGCCAAGCCTAAAATGCAGTCTAAAAATGGGTATTAAAAACCTCTTTTATGCTATTAATTGTGCTTAACAATGGAGACAGGAAGGAATAAGGGATGAAAATAACAAACAAGCAGCCAACCAATGTTTTATTTAAACCTGTGAAATGCTAT
>CAUYLZ010032470.1:0-20818 GCA_963573645.1 Pithecia hirsuta | reverse complement strand
TGTGTTTTTCAGCTCCATCAATTCATTTATATTCCTCTCTAAGTTGTCCATTCTCATTAGCATTTCATTAAATCTTCTTTCAAGGTTCTTAGTTTCTTTGCATTGGGTTAGTACATGTTCTTTTAGCTCACAGAAGTTTCTTATTATCTACCTCTGAAGCCTGATTCTGTTCATCGCACTCATTCTCCGTCAGGCCTTGTTCTCTTGCTGATGAGGAGCTGTGATCCCCTGTAGGAGGAGAGGCATTCTGATTTCGGGTGTTCTCAGCCTTTTTGCACTGGTTTCTTCCCATTTTTGTGGATTTATCCACTTGTCGTCTTTGTAATTGCCAACTTTCAGATTGGGTCTGAGTGGACATCCAGCTTGTTGGTGATGAAGTTTTTTCTGTTTCTTAGTTTTCCTTTGGTGGATGCCCCTTCCCCACAGAGCTGGACCTTCCGTGTTCAGCTGTGCTTACTGTGAAACTCTCGGTCCTCAGCGCTTCCAATTGCTGTTCTCCTTGTGGGGATGGGACCAGCCGAGCCCAACTCAAAGAGCACCCTGTCCCGTATACTCCACACCGGGAAGTGCCGCACCAGCCAAAAAAGTTGCGCTGTTGACCCGTGTGGCTCCTCCGCGGGGAATCTCCCAGTCTGTGGGCAACAAAAATTCGTCTGAAAGTGCGGCGTCCACTCGCTCTCTGTGCTTTCACTGGGAGCTACAATCCTGAGCTGTTGTTAATCGGCCATCTTGGATCTCTCCCGCCACATTTTTTCAATCTATTCATCTGTTGATGGGCACTTAGATTGTCTATATATCTTAGCTATTGTGAATAATCTTGCAGTGCACATGGCAGGGCAAACATGTCTTCAACATACTGATTTTAATTCCTTTGGATATATACTCAGAAGTGGGATTGTAGTATCATACTAAGTCTCTCACCTCTTTTTGGTCCTTACTCAGATCTTGTTTTGGGGTGTTTGTTTTGTTTTGCAATTTTTTGGTTTTGTGGTCTTTAGATTCTAGATTATTTTCTTTATAGTTGATACTTCCAAATTATTGATCTTCGTTACTTTACTTTTCCTTTTCAAGTATGAAGCAGTCATAAAGTCAGACCATAATTTTTAAATCTGCTATCATTGGTTCCTTAAATTTGCATACAATTAGAAAGCAAAGACTAGGATCCATACTCAGAGACTAAGGTCTCTGAATACACCAAGGAGTCTGTGCCATCTCGATAACCTTCAGACCTGAGCTAGCTAGTTGAATGCCTACTTGGAACTATTTTTAACCCTGTGGGCCTTTGAGGTGCAGGTAGAGACCAGTCTGTATGTATCACTTTCCACTGCCAAAGGGCTTTCAGCTAAGATCACTTTTACTAAAAATAGTTCACGAGCCAAAGCTCTCCAATCGTACCTTGATATGGTTCCAAGAGATCCTTTTCTATCCATTCCCAGGACCTACGCTAAAATAGTGCTGGAGAGCTTGTGAAAATCAAATCTGGGTTTTAGCATAGCATATCTGTGATTATATATGTTTCAGCTATAGTATTTGAGTTTAAGCCAAGTATCCTACTAATATTTCAAGTAAAGAGATTTTTATCATAGTTTGGTGTATCTATGTGCCATTTAATTGTTTGTTTTAAGGTAGTTAAGTGTATATGTATGTGTGCATATTTGTGTTTGTGTTTATATATACATATATTTTTCCCCGTGTTTACAAAGTGAGTGAAACAGAATTATTAGCATCTTTTTTGAATGAATACTACTTGCCAGTTATTTTGCATGAAAGTAAAACTGATATTAGAACTTTATTTTCTTTTTTAATTTCAGAGAAGTATTCAAGCATTTATACAAATAGGAATCAAGATAATCAGCAATGTCCGTCATTGAGGAAGACCTGTGCCACCATATGAAAGTAGTAGTTCGTGTACGTCCTGAAAACACAAAAGAAAAAGCAGCTGGATTTCATAAAGTGGTTCATGTTGTGGATAAACATATCCTAGTGTTTGATCCCAAACAAGAAGAAGTCAGTTTTTTCCATGGAAAGAAAACTACCAATCAAAATGTTATAAAGAGACAAAATAAAGATCTTAAATTTGTATTTGATGCTGTTTTTGATGAAACTTCAACTCAGTCAGAAGTTTTTGAACACACTACTAAGCCAATTCTTCATAGTTTTTTGAATGGATATAATTGCACAGGTATTTGTTTTAATTTGGGATTTAATTTCTCTATCCGCTTTCACTTTACATTAGGAGGGACATCTACTTGACTCTTCTAAATATAATCA
Source organism: Pithecia hirsuta (assembly GCA_963573645.1). NCBI lineage: Eukaryota > Metazoa > Chordata > Mammalia > Primates > Pitheciidae > Pithecia > Pithecia hirsuta. The sequence goes on along the minus strand of CAUYLZ010032470.1, from coordinate 18,547 downwards.
AATTTAAAGTACTTATATGCTAAAAATTCTTAAGAAATTCAATAGGTTTGAACTGTAAATATAGACTTTCTTTGAAAGTTTGTCGTCATAAATAACTTATTTATCATTTGCGAACCTTTCTCTTCCAGGGTTTTACAATAGCCCCTGTAGACAGTGTGTCCTTTCAGTTCCCCATGTTATTAAACCACATGTTTATTGCAATTAACATCAGTTTTCTCATAATTTGTATTTATAACTTTTCCTACAGCTTACCTAAATAATTATCTATCCCTGGAGAGTAGTCAGACATTTCTGAACATTTGACAGTTTCTTTACAGCAGTTTTTCTTCATGGTACACTGAAATAAAAGTGTTTAAGTTGGTGAAGAATAGGAGGAGATTGAGGATCAAAAACTACCTGTCGGGTACTATACTCCTTACCTGGGTGATGAAAAAATCTGTACACAAAACTCCACAGCATGCAATTTACCCATGTAACAAACATGCACTTTACCCCCAAACCTAAAATAAAAATTGGAAAGGTGGATAAAAGTGTTAAGATCTTATGTTAATTTAGTATCTCATGCTGTTTAGCCCATCATTAGCCCAAGAAGCATCTTTAGTGTTTTTTTTTGGGGGCTTTCAAGAAAGCCATGTTGATTTCCAAAAAAAAAAAAGAAAGAAAAAAAGAGAGAGATACCCAAAATGGCCAGTTTTTCAATGCTTATCAGGCACTAAACACCATTATTTATATCTTATTTTTGTAATTATTAGTATTTATGACATCTTCCCCAAGACAGCTCACAACTATAACATGTTTCACTGTCTTTCCCTGATTCATTTTAGTTTTATCATGGAAGACACACCTTCTTGGTCAAATAAGAATGCAATATAGTTTATTCATTGGTACTGCTGTGATTTCCATTTTTTAGAAGATACTCTTTTTCTCATTCATAAAACTTCATGTCTCTAGAGATTTTGAAAATTTTTCCTAACTCAAAGAAAAAAACCAGAAGCTCTATCAAACTGCCATTAAATTTTTGATTTCTTTTTGTCTTTATATTCTTACCCAGCTGTCTTAAAGCTTCCTTATATACTAGCTTAAATAAAATAGAACAAAGTAAAATATATGCTATGTTAATTCATTATACTGAAAAGTATTTTTGTGGTTTGTTAACATTTGGTTTAGCAGACAGATTGAATTTATAGAAATATTATCAACCAGTAATAATATAACTTATTGCCTTAACTGATTATTGTATTAGGTATTTACCATATGTAATTCACAGAGTGGATTTTTTTTTTTTTTTTTTTTTTTTGGACAGAATCTTGCTCTGTTGCTCAGGCTGGAGTGTACTGGTGCAATCACAGCTCACTGCAGGCTCAACCTGCTGGGCTTAAACTTAAGTGATCTTCGCATCTCTGCCTCCTGAGTAGCTGGACTACAGGCATGAGCTACTACCCTCAGCTAAGTTTTTGAAATTTTTTGTGGACACAAGGTCTCACTATGTTGCCCAGGCTGGACTCAAGCAGTCCTCCCACCTTAGCTGTCCGAACTACTGGGATTGTAAGGATGAGCCACCAAGCCTGGCCCATAGAGTAGATTTTATTTTTAATACATTTGAAGAAACATGATTTTCTTGTACTGAACAGAATCTTAGAAACAAATTAATCTGCCTTAAACAATAATTTAAAAAGGAATTTTATAAATGGCATCTATCTGGTAATATTAAAGTTCCTGCTTTGTGCAAGTGATTTGCTAGGTGCCAAGGATACATGGCCTCTGCCTTGGTGGAGCACACGGTTGGAAATACAGTGTGATACATGCCAGAAGAGAGGAATGTGGATACACAGCATATACTGAGGGCTGAAGTGAAAGAGTGGATGTGTCTGCCTAGAACAATGAGGGAAGGCAGAGAAAAATGATATTTGTGCTGAGCATTCTAGAAACAGGTAGATGTATTTTAGCTGGATCAAGTAGAGGGACTCCTTAGAACAAAGGCAGCAGAGTAGAAAGGGAGCAGAAAATGCTGAGAATATTGAATAATTAAGTATCCCTAGATCACAGCAAGGAATAAGTAGGCTGGTGAAATAAGCAGGTACCCTCTGAATGCTTTATAATATTCCAAAGTGAGGAATTTGAACTTTCTTATGTAAACCTGGAACAATTAAGAAGGTTTAATGTATTCAGATTTCTTTTTCATAAAGATGACTATAAATTCCAAAGGATAAAGAAGATGGAATATGAAGACTAATCAGTAGGGGTATTTTAAGATTGCTTTGAAAGAGTCGGAGTGTGGGGCTAGGAGTAGTGGTACCATTCATCAGAATAAAGAATATAGGAATAAGAGCAGATTTGTGGTAAAAATTCCTGGGTTTTGAGGATATGACTAAATAATTTTGGATTTATAGGGTTTAAAGATACTGTTCATGATATCCAGATGAAACTATCCACTAGATATTAGATATAATAGTGTTATCTGTCATAACAAAGAGTTTTGATTCCTTTTCTTAAAAACTCAGTACTTGCCTATGGTGCCACTGGCGCTGGGAAGACCCATACCATGCTAGGATCAGCTGACGAACCTGGAGTGATGTATCTAACAATGTTACACCTTTACAAATGCATGGATGAGATTAAAGAAGAGAAAATATGTAGTACTGCAGTTTCATATCTGGAGGTAAGTTGGCAATTTAATCAATAGTTTTGAGAAATCATTGACATGGTTCATTAAAATGATTTTATTGTGTAAGAGTTTTCCCATGAATATATAAAATCATTAAATTCCTTGTCTTGAATATTTGTTATGCATCTTTTTCTGTTAAGTTTTTTTTTTAATTTTGGCAAAATTTCAGACTTACAGAGAAGTTGCAAGAATAGTACAAAGAACTTCCAGATACCCTTCACATAGATACCCCACATGTTAACATTTTACTGCATTTGCTTTCTATGTGTGTGTATACATTTCTTTCTTTCAGAGCTAAGTTGCAGACTTCTAAAAACAGAATATTTTTTTAAGTAACTGCTAAATAGGTACCCAAATCAGGAAATTAGCAATGATACAATATAGTTATCTATAGATCTTAGTGAGATTTTGCCAGTTATTTCATTAATATTCTTTATTGTAAAATACAATTTCATTCAGTTGTTGTATCTCTTTAGTCTCCTTAATCTGTAATTTTTATGTGTTTGTTTGCCTTTTATGACACTGCCATAAAAATCCTCAGTTTGGATTTGTCATGATTAGATACAGATTATGCACTGACAGTAACACAAGCAAAGTGATGTTGACTTCTTACTGCATCATAAAAGGCTTAATACGGTTGATTAGTTCTTATACTGGAATGTTAACTTTCATGAGTTTTATTATGCTGATTATCTGTAGGGTTTCTCCACTTTGAAGATACTGTTTTACCATTTATAATTAGTAAGTACTATGTATGTAGACAACGTAAGTATCCGTAACTCAAATTTTCATCTATCGGTATTAGCATCCACTGTTGATTGGTGACTGAATCAGTTACTATTATGATGGTGGTAGGTGATGGTAATTTTTAAATTCCATCATTTCTTGTACATTTCTTTATTGGCTTTCTACTATAAGAAAGAGTTTTCCCTTTATTATATCAGCCTCATGCATTTTTACTTTATTCAATAGTATAATCTCTTTGTATAATCATTTTTTGTATGTTCAAATTGTGCAAGATTTTGCCAGTTGAGGCTCCTTCATGTTGTCTCTTGTGTCCTTTTGAAATACCCCATCATTTTTCTTTGAGGCCTTCTACTCTCTTACTATTCAACAAATGGTAAGTGGCAGACACTCTTAACTTTGCATTCAGATAGTGTTTTAGAAACGAGTACAGAAACATAAAAATCCTGATTTCACTGCCTATTCATTTCTGGTGCCAGAAAATTTCTCTTATTAACATCTTATAGTTTGGTCCCTACTGCGAGTTTCTTCCAAAGATTGACTAAAATCATATATGTTGTGAAAATTTCTTAATTAGAACTTATAGATAAAAGAGAAGCAATACTCATTTTTTTAGTTAAGTATGAAAATAATTGTTCTGAACTCAATTAGAAAAAGAGGGTGGCAGCATTCATTATTTTTTCCTTAGATCCTTTTTATAACTGGGAGAATTTTGAAGTTTGGTTATTTTCACAATTTTTATTTTTTCTTTTAATCTGTTTTCATATAATTAATAATAAGCAGTGTATAATATGGTTTTCCACTCAAGCTGTGCACCAGAATTGCCTATGGAACTTTTTAAAAATAGGAATGCCTAGGCCTCACACTTTGGATATTTTAATTTAGTAGGTCTAGGGTGTGGCTGAGGCATCTGTGTTTTTTAAATGCTCCCAGGTGAGTCTCATGCATAGACCAGCTTAAGGACAATTATTCTAATTATTGATTTGGTATGATTGAAGTGGGTAAGGGGAAGCAATAGAAAAGTGACTGCTGCTCATCAAAAAGATATGATTTTAAAAAATTTCTTCATATTATCATTGTATTACTTTTAAGGGTCTATTACATTCTAATGTCTATCATTCATTGTAGAGAATCAGCAATGAATTATCACTATGAGCTGCTTACTAGAACATAAAAATAACAATAATTTTTTAGAGACTACATTTTGTAATGTTTTTTCTTAAATCTTTCAGTAATAGTTGTAATTGTCATTTGTTTAGCAAGTAATAAACTTTGTGCATTTAATAAATTGATAAAATCAGGTCACTATTACTACACAGAAACGTGTTTTACTTATAAAAATTACTTTTTAAAAAATGGCCAGAGATATAAAATATAGCTGTGTATTCTGTATGATGCAGTAGAGTGAAGCTGTCTAGGCTCCAGTTCCTACTCTGCTAATACCTTTATGACCATGGACAAATCATTTAATCTCTCAGAGCCTTAGTTCCCTCATCATTCAGATGGGTCTCCTTTTGAAATTTATTATTAACAATTATATGCCAAAATTAATATAATTGAAGGATTATTTAAACAAATACCACTTGTCTTTGAGTGTGGGTTTTCTGTACCATTTAAGCTCTAAAATTTAAAAAGTTTGGACTACTTGGACATTGTGAAATAATAAATATCTCTACAGTAAGAACCATGCCATATCCATGCAACCTTCATTTCCATTTCCCAGAATTTCCCAAGACTGTGTATTCCATATATTCCCTGGAAATAAGAAAATGCGCTTAAGCTATCTTACTTCTCTCTGTTTCACCATAGTCATCAAGTCAGGAATTATGAGTGAGGATATGACTCCAACTTTAAGTTTCAGTTTCAAACCTAGGTAATCAAACTCTTCAGTTTTCTGGGATGGTAGACAATTAATGGCAACATGAGATAGAAGGTGTGAGGTGAATAAAAGTGAGCTGCTCCTTGTCTTTAGGATACAAATTCTAATAACCTTAAATCAGCAATGTATGTGTAATGTAATCACTATTTTTTTTTTACATCAATGCTAAAGCAGTTCTTTTTATTTTAAGGTATATAATGAACAGATTCGTGACCTCTTAGCAAATTCAGGGCCACTTGCTGTCCGGGAAGATACCCAAAAAGGGGTAGTCGTTCATGGGCTTACTTTACACCAGGTGTGTATATAAACATCTTTTTCCCTGTTAAAATACCAAATGTGATTATTAAGCCATTTTCACTAGCCATGCACTTCCATCCTGTTTGAGAAAACACAACTAATAAAGTGCAGATTTTAAATGATTAGTTTATATCTTTAGTCTAATTTTGTTTTCTTTTAAAATACTAAGTGAACTTTTTTAAAACATTTCTAAAATTTTATTTTTAAATTTTAATCTACTTATATATGTAGGGATGTATTTATTTATTTTGTGACCAGGCTATGAGACTGGCTAATTTTTGTGTTTTTGGTAGAATGGGATTTTACCATGTTGTTCAGGCTAATCTCAAACTCCTGGGCTCAAGAAATTCTGCCCACCTTGGCCTCCCAATAAGTGAGATTTTCTTTCAAAAATCTGCTTGAACATTTAATGTCATATTCTGTTTAATACAGAGACTAGACTCTGCTCCTGAAGAGACTAGATTTTATCTTTTATTCTTCATGTAACACACACAATACTAAGCAGATGAGACAAAATCAGTATTTAATAGGATTGAATTTATAGAAAACTTTTTTTTTAATTTTTTATTTTTTATTGTACTTTAGATTGTGGGGTACATGAGCAGATCTTGCAGGACTGTTGCATAGGTACATACATGGCAATGTGGTTTGCTGCCTCCATCCCACCATCACCTATATGTGGCATTTCTCCCCATGTTATCCCTCCCGCACTTCCCTAACCCTGACTGTCCCTCCCCTAGTCTCCCCGGACAGACCCCAGGGTGATGCTCCCCTTCCTGTGTCCATGTGTTCTCATTGTTCAACACCCGCCTATGAGTGAGAACATGCTGTGTTTGATTTTCTGTTCTTCTGTCAATTTGCTGAGAATAATGGTTTCCAGATTCATCCCTGTCCCTACAAAGGACACAAACTCATTGTTTTTTATGGCTGCATAGTATTCCATGGTGTAGATGTGCCACATTTTCCTTGTCCAGTCTACCATTGATGGGCATTTGGGTTGGTTCCAGGTCTTTGCTATCGTAAACAGTGCCACAATGAATACACCTGTGCATATGTCTTTATAAAAGCACAATTTATAATCGATTGGATATATACCCAGTAATGGGATTGCTGGGTCAAATGGAATTTCTATTTCTAGGTCCTTGATGAATCACCACACTGTCTTCCACAATGGTTGAACTCATTTACACTACCACCAACAGTGTAAAAGTGTTCCTATTTCTCCACATCCTCTCCAGCATCTGTTGTCTCCAGATATTTTAATGATTGCCATTCTAACTGGCATGAGATGGTATCTCAATGTGGTTTTGATTTGCATTTCTGTAATGACCAGGGATGATGAGCATTTTTTCATATGTTTGTTGGCCTCGTAAATGTCTTCTTTTGAAAAGTGTCTGTTCATATCCTTTGCCCACTTTTGAATGAGGTTGTTTTTTTCTTTTAAATCTGTTTTAGTTCTTTGTGGATTCTGGATATTAACCCTGTGTGAGATGAGAGTAGATTGCAAAATTTTTTTCCCATTCTGTTGGTTGCCAGTTCACTCTAATGATTGTTTCTTTTGCTGTACAGAAGCTCTGGAGTTTAATTAGATCCAATTTGTCTGTTTTGGCTTTTGTTGCCAATGCTTTTGGTGTTTTAGTATGAAGTCCTTTCCTGTGCCTTTGTCCTGAATGGTTTTGCTTGGTTTTCTTCTAGGGTTTTTATGGAAACATTTTCTTTTACCTTTAAATCTTTTTGTTTTTTGAAATTTTATTGAAAATTTTAAAGATAATTTGATTTTTAATTTTTTCTTCTACTTAAATATCTCCAGCCCAAATCCTCAGAAGAAATTTTGCATTTATTGGATAATGGAAACAAAAACAGGACACAACATCCCACTGATATGAATGCTGCATCTTCTCGTTCTCATGCTGTTTTCCAAGTAAGAGGCCACTAAACCATCACTCTTAAAATTGAATTTAAAATAAATGAAACTAAAGTCATGAATGATCATTTTCATACATGTGAAAAAAATCTGTCTGTAGACTTCACTTGTCAGTACTTTCTTTACTTTGCAGCTTTGAGAAGTTTCTGTCACCAAGAATATTTATAACTCAGATGTTTAAATCAAAAATATAAAATTTCTTCCTTTGTAAACATAGGATGGTAAAGTTGTAGTAATAAAAGTTGTTTTGTTTTTGGTGAAAATATTTAATCTTTCCAATAGATAATCTTATATTCACAGTAAAATTTATCTCTATAGTTATAGACTTATAGAACTAATAATTTGGGAAAATACTGATTCATCTTTAAAAGATCTCACCATAAGGACCATGTAAATAGTTGCATTCCTTAAGGAAGTGTGATTCACTTGGCACAGTACTTCTTAGTTATACAATTCCAGAAAGAGCTAATGCATAGGTTAGTAGCTACTATTTCTTATACGTTCTAGTCCTTTTAATATTCAAATGATAATATAAAGCTTCTTTCAGTATTATGCTATCTGAGATTCATCTTATAAGAAGGAAATTGTTATAGTTTAAAGAATTCATATTGAAGGCAATCAAACCATTCATATAGTCCCTAGTCAACAAAAATTTCATTAATCTTTTTTGTTCTTACCACTAACTCTCCGGCTATTAATAGTCTTGAGAGAAATGTTTCTCTGTGACACTGAGATGTCTCTGAAATAATCTTAGATCCTGCTTTAGAAAAACATTTGATAAATAGGTTTTATAATGAAGTAATACCTTGCCTTCCTCATCTTTTGTTTGCCACCTAATGTAGTTCAGATAATTCTTAGAGTAGCTCTAAATATTTGAATAAATTATGCTTTACTAGGTGGTTGAAAATGACAAGTAGACTTTATAGTCATGTGCCGCATAATGACATTTTAGTCAACAACAGTTCACATATACAGCAGTGGTCCCATAAGATTACAACGGAGGTGAAAAGTTTATATCCATCTAGTGATGTCATACTCATCATAATGTGGTGGTGCAACATATTACTCAAATGTTTGTGGTGATGTTGGCATAAACAAACCTGTACTGCCAGTCATATGAAAATATAGTACATACTATATTATATGTACAGAGTACAGTATAGAAATTATGTACAGTACATAAGACTTGATAATAAATGACTGTGTTACTCATTACTGTATTTACTTTTTATTGTTATTTTAGAGTGTGCTGCTTGTACTTATTACCCCAAAAGCAGTCTATTACATTGTTTACCAAGTCTGTTGATTTTATCATTTTCTGTTATATTTGATTTATGGTATTTTCGCAATGAGGAAATCAACTAACAGTGCATTTTGCAGAACATAGCTTTGTTGTTAAGTGATGCAAGACTATACTACCTTTTTTGTATATAATATTTTCTTAATTACAGGACATACACAAGTATGGAAAATTAGAATAAATTTACTCTTCAGTTTGGATCAAGATTAAAATTCACCTTGTCTTTAGGGGCAGTCTCTGGATACATGCAAGACATTCTGACCAGTTCCTTTGGTTTTTTCTTGACATTATTTCTATAGAATTTGGTTCCCTAACTATAACCTCTGATAATTCCATGTTCTGGTTCAAGGGGTACCAGAATATAAATGGAAGTTTTGATCTTCTGTCAAGTCAGGAGTTATTTTTCCTCTGGTACACATATAGAAAGTCTTTACATTTTTATATTTTTCTCAACTGTAATGATTACTTCTAGTGCTCTTAAATATCGATTAGATTTTACTTTGTTCAGTTAGTTTTTAAAATGAAAATAATTTTGATTTTGTGCTCTTTTAATAATAAAGTATATGTTTCCCTTTTAATTTTATTAAATCTTATCCTCATTTTTTTTTTATCTTTTAATTTCAAAAAGATTTACTTGCGACAACAAGACAAAACAGCAAGTATCAATCAAAATATTCGTATTGCCAAGATGTCACTCATTGACCTGGCAGGATCTGAGCGAGCAAGTACTACCGGTGCTAAGGGAACCCGATTTGTAGAAGGCACAAATATTAATAGATCACTTTTAGCTCTTGGGAATGTCATCAATGCCTTAGCAGATTCAAAGGTAGGCATTATATGTTTATTTGTTAAATAGTTGGAAATATTCAAACATATAAGAAAGATACTATTTAATATAATTTTGTTTTAAAGTCTGGTATATATCACATTTCAAGAATATATCAGTAATGTTCATATATAGATCAACGGCATCAGAAAACCTAGTGTATTAAATAAAACTGATTATTATTTCTTTTTCAATTTCCAGTTTTATAATCAGATTTGGTTAATTGGAAAGTAATGAATACCAGATTGAGAGTTAATATTTTATGGTACATTCTTATCACTTATTTTGAACTTGGTTTTTAAAGTGTGATCATTTAATGATCACTACACAGCAAGCATGATAATTAAATTGGCATGAAGACAAAATAACCATATTTTAGAAAAGCTAAATTCTGTTGTTTAGTGTTTTATATACCATAAAATGGGGTTAAATATTAAAGAGTGTTTTTTTTTTTTAAAGAGGGGTTTAAGTTATAGAATGTCATGAAATCACTTAATAAGATAATGTTTACTAGATGCTTTTGGGCATATTTAAAAATAGTTTACATGTACCATATGCCAGAAGTGCTTACCTAAACTCATCATCACTGGTTATTAGAGAAATGCAAATCAAAACCATAATTAGATACCATCTCACACCAGTTAGAATGGCAATCATTAAAAAGTCAGGAAACAACAGATGCTGGAGAGGATGTGGAGAAATAGGAACACTTTTATACTGTTGGTGGGTGTGTAATTAGTTCAACCATCGTGGAAAACAGTGTGGTGATTCCTCAAGGATCTACAACCGGAAATATCATTTGACCCAGCAGTTTCATTACTGGGTATATACCTAAAGTATTATAAATTATTCTGCTGTAAAGACACATGCCCACGTATGTTTATTGTGGCACTATTCACAATAGCAAAGACTTGGAACCAACCCAAATGCCCATCAATGATAGTCTAGGTAAAGAATACATGGCACATAACCATCATGGAATACTATGCAATCATAAAAAAGGATGAGTTCATGTCTTTTGCAGAGATGTGGATGAAGCTGGAAGCCATCATTCTCAGCAAACTAACACAGGAACAGAAAACCAAACGCTACATCTTCTCACTCATAAGTGGGAGTTGAACAGTGAGAACACATGGGCACAATGAGGGGAATATCACACACCATCAGGGGGTGGAGGGATAGGGGAGTGATAGCTTTAGGAAAAATACCTAATGTAGATGACAGTTGATGGGTGCAGCAAACCACCGTGGCACATGTATACCTATGTAACAAACCTGCACGTTCTGCACATGTATCCCAGAACTTAAAGTATAAAATAAAATAAAATAAAAAGCTTTAGCTTGTTAAACTGTTCAAAATGTTACCTTTTGATTTGAAATAAAGTGTATTAAAATAATTGCAGCACTTTTTTTTTTTTTTAAAAAAAGGCAAATTACTAACATCACATGAAGATTGCAAAAGCAAGATGTCTTTTATAGTCTAAGTTAAAACCTCAAACATGTAAGCAGATAGCATAGTAAAGGGTCTGATTTTATAAACTTAAGCCATTCGTACGATTTTTGCCGTGTGAACTAATCCTTAATTTTTTAATAATGACTCCCATTGAGTCATTTGTGAGTCAGTGTTTAATGTATGTCTCAGACATGAAAAATCATTTAAAATAGCACCAGCAGTGCACATTTCACACTTTTTGGGAAAGACTGCTATGGTGGAAAGCATATTGCTACTGAGAATTAGGGGACCTAGTACCTATTTCTAGCTCTGTGAACTACCAGCTGTGTGACCTGAGGCAAATCATTTCACTTTATGCTTAGCTTCAATTTCCTCTTCTGCAATATGAAAGATATACATTGGATAACATTAGGTTGCTTTTAGCTTGAAGTTGTAAAGAATCTTTCTTTATATAAAAGTTGTCATTTCTGGAAAATTGATTTGTTACTTCAAAACCAGAAACAAAACTTAACAAAATTTGTTACTTTTGCTTTTTTCTTTTTTTAGGTAAAAGAAAGTCTTGAAGTATTAGGTTTTTTTAGGACTCTACAGTGATTTCAGAAGAAATGTCTGTAACACTGTAATTATAATTTATGTCTATATTAGATGGTTATTTAAGGAGAGAAGTAACTCTAAGTCATGCGGAGTTCTTATTATTCCTCTAGTATATTTGTATAGGACATCTGTTTACTTCTGTGTTTTAATTTTTTTCAATGAGTGGAAATATTTTTAAATTGACATTTTCAAATAGTTTCAGATTCACAGAAAAATACTAAGATGATACAAAAAGATTCTGTTAAATATGCTTCACACCCGATTTTCCCTATTGTTAATTTTTTACATTAATATGGTACATATATTACAACGAACCATTATTTATGTATTATTTTATTTTGAACTAAAGTTCATACTTATTCAGATGGAGATATTTTTAAATATGGTATTTATATATTCACTGAATTATCCTATAAGATTCATTGTCTTAGGAATCAATCAACAATTATAAGCCTGGACAAAATTGGATAGTGCTTAAGTTCTTACAGTGAAGTGCTAAAGTGGTAGCTGGTTTGCATTTAAATATGAAAAATGACATAAGAACTCTTTTTTTGTACTTTCAGAGAAAGAATCAGCATATCCCTTACAGAAATAGTAAGCTTACTCGCTTGTTAAAGGATTCTCTTGGAGGAAACTGTCAAACTATAATGATAGCTGCTGTTAGTCCTTCCTCTGTATTCTACGATGATACATATAACACTCTTAAGTATGCTAACCGTGCAAAGGACATAAAATCTTCTGTAAGTCTGTTTACTCTGCCATTGTTGTTGAGATATGGCTGCATATGATTTTTATAAGTCTCATGAAAGTATTAATTAGGGTTATGTTTCTACATAATGAGTCAGACAGCTCAGGGTTAGAACAGTCTTTGCTAACCTGGTTAATTGAACATTAATTTAGACAGTTAAACCATAAAGCATCTTGATTGATTGATTGATTGATTGATTGATTGATATATCTATATATAAAACCAAAACTTTCTACCTGAAAAATCTTGAATATGTTAGTTAATCTTTCCAAGCCCATTATTTCATCTGTAAAATGGTATAAAACATATTTTTTTAAAAAGTCTTTTCTACATAATTTATATCCACATTCATGATGTTGATATACCAATCCCTGTATTTCTGCAGAAACATAATAATAATAATTGGTTACATAAGTATTTTGCCAAAGATTTGATGTACTTAAAAACATGTATGTCAAAACATGTATGTTTAAAGTTTATAATATATCCGGGTTGAAAAAACCTAGAGTTAGGCTGTTGTGATGCTTCCTCCTCTTCTCCCTTTTCCCCCTCTGCCACCCTCCTTAAGTGTCTGAAGATGAACATGTTATGGTCATCTTGAGAAAAATGTTCCCAGGCTCTTTATATAATCAATTGTAAAAGGCCATACTATATGGGTATACAGAAAGGTTTGTCACATATGATTTTCATGTAGTCCTTACACTGACCTCTTGAGAAATAAATTCGTAGCTTCATTTTACAGATGAGAAATCCAAACATCAAACGGTTAGAATTCTAAGTCAGGTTAAGTGAGAAGTAAACAAGGTCTCAATATCAAGTATTTGGATTTATATGTTTAATATTCTCTCTACTATACCATAAATGTCAAGGGGCCCATACATTGATAAAAATGTTAAAATATAGTAAGAACTCAGTGAAAACTAAAAGTAGGGAATTTTAGTATACTGTGAATACATGCTCCTAAATACCTTTTCTCAATAAGGTAATTTCTTTAATATTTCATTTACATTATTAATGTGCTGAGCAGATCCTCTTGTCATAGATTTTAAATATAAGCATAATTGTCACAAATTCTGAATTCATGGAATTCAATGAGAATATAATGTCATTTTATTCATGTGTTTATCTATGTGATTATTATCTCTCTATAAACAAACATAATTTCTATCTTTCAACAGTTGAAGAGCAATGTTCTTAATGTAAATAATCATGTAACTCAATATGTAAAGATCTGTAATGAGCAGAAGGCAGAGGTATGTCTGTTTACATTTTTATCTTTTTCAATTCTTCATTTATAGAATTTTATAATTTAATTGTCCAAAAATTTAACATATTTTTCTATTAAAATTAAAATCTGGTTAATTCAGTTAGTTTTTAGCAGCTAAAATTTGGCTGTGTCTATGTAAATGACTTCTTTTATATTTTAACTAGTGTTTTCTCTCTACTAGATTTTATTGTTAAAAGAAAAACTAAAAGCCTATGAACAACAGAAAGCCTTTGCTAATGAAGATGACAAAGCAAGACTAATGATTTCAAACCCTCAGGAAAAAGAAATTGAAAGGTAAACATTATATTAAGATCTAATGTTGAGGAATTTATTGTTTTAAAATTTAGTTAAGTATTTTATGTTATCATTTGTTATGTCTTTTATATGTATATACATATGTATGTTTTATATACAATTATATATACACACATACATGCATACAGGCTTGACTCAGAGATACTGCAAATTCCATCCTTCAGACCACTGCAATAAAGCAAATATCACAATAAAATGAGTCATGCAAATATTTTGGTTTTCCAGTGCATATAAAAATTATGTTTACAGTACACTATAGTCTGTTAAATGTGCAATAGCGTTATGTCTGAAAAGATAATGACCATGCTTTAAAGAATGCTTTATTGCTAAAAAATGCTAACAATAGTCTGAAACTTCAGCAAGTCATAATCTTTTTGCTGGTGGAGGTCTTGCCTCAGTGTTTATGGCTGCTGACTAGTAAGGGTAATGGTTGCTACAGGTTGGAGTGGCTGTGACAATTTCTGAAAATAAGGCAACAATGAAGTTTGCTGCATAGATTGACTCATCCTTTCATGAAAGTTTTCTCTGTAGTATGTGATGCTCTTTGATAGCATGTGCCCACAGTAGAACTTCTTTTAAAATTTGAGACAGTCCTCTCAAACCCTGCCACTGCTCTATCAGCTACATTTATACGATATTCTAAATCCTTTGTTATCATTTTGACATTGATAGCATCTTTATAAGGAGTAGGTGGTAAACTTTCTCAAGAAACCACTTTCTTTGGTTATCCATAGAAGCAACTCTTCATTTCTTCAGGTTTAGTCATGAGATCGCAGCAAGTCAGTCACATCTTCAGGCTCCACTTTTAATTTTAATTCTCTTGCATGCCCACCGCATCTGCAGTTACTTTCTTGACTGAAATCTTGAACCTGTCATAGTTATCCATGAGAGTTGGAATTAACTTTCTCCAAATTCCTATTAATGTTGATATTTTGATCTCCTTCCACATGTCACAATGTTCTTAATGATATCTACAATGGCAAATTCTTTTTAGAAGCTTTTTAATTTATTGTGCCTAGAATCATCAGAGAAGTAATTATCTATGGCAGCTATAGCCCTACAAAATGTGTTTCCTAAGCAAGAAGACATAAAAATCAATATTGCGTGATCCATGAGCTGCAGACTGGATGTTGAGCTAGCAGACATGAAAACAACATTAGTCTTCTCATACATCTCCATCAGAACTCCTGAATGACCAGGTGTATTGTCAGTGAGCATTAGTGTTTTGAAAGGAATTTTTTTTCTGAGCAATAGGTCTCAACAGTGGGCTTAAAATATTCAGTAAACAGATGTGCTGTCCTCTAGGCTTTGTTGTTCCATTTATAGAGCACAAACAGAGGTAGATTTAGCATATTTCTTAAGGGCCCTAGACGGTAAATGAGCATTGGTTTCAACTTAAAGTCACCAGTTGCAAAAACCCCTGACAAGAAAGTTAAGCTGTTCTTTAAAGCTTTGAAAGTAGGTATTTACTTCCCTCTAGATATGAAGGGTCCTAGATGGCGTGTTCATGCAATAAAAGGCTGTTTTGTCTACCTTGAAAATCTGTTGTTTAGTGTAGCCACCTTCATCAGTGATCTTAGCTAAATTTTCTGGATAACTTGCTGCAGCTTCTACATCAGCACTTGCTGCTTCACCTAGACTTTTATGTTCTAAAGAAGGCCATAAACCTTTTGAACCAACACCTGCTGGTTTCAGTTTCCCTCTGCAACTTACTCTCCTCTCTCAGCCTTTGCAGAATTGAAGAGATTTAGAAGTCTTGCTCTGGATTAGGCTTTGACTTAAAGGAAAGTTATGGCTAATTTAATCTATCCAAACCATTGAAACTTTTTCCATATCAGCAATAAGGCTGTTTCACTTTCTTATAATGTGTGTTCACTGGAGTAGCACTTGTAATTTCCTTCAAGAATTTTTCCTTGGCATTCACACCTTGGCTAAATGTTTTGTGTAAGAGACCTAGCTTTTAGCCTATCTTGGCTTTCTACATGCCATCCTTGTAAGCTTAATCATTTCTAGATTTTGATTTAAAATGAGAGACATGCAACTCTTCCTTTCACTTGAAAACTTAGAGGCCATTTTACGGTTATTAATTTGCCCAATTTCAATATGTTTCAGAGAATAGGGAGGGCCGAGGAGAGGGAGAGGGAGAGAGCGACGGAAACAGCCAGTTAATGGAGCAGTCAGAGCACACATAACACTTAAGTTCACTGTACTGTAGTCTGTACTTCACTATACTATATATAGTTCATTATATCAATCAATTTCTATCAATTTTTCTGTCAATATTTATATCAATCTCAATTGGTTTCATATATGTTATATATGTATATAAATCTATAGTATTCACTATACTTTATGAAAGTTCACTATACTATAGTTCACTATACTATGGTTTATATGGATACAATTTGTGACACTCAAACAATTATAGTAGTAACATCAAAGATCATGGGTCACAAATCACCATTATGGATATGTAATAATGAAAAAGTTTAAAATATTTTGAGAATTGCCAAAATGCAACACTATCAGCTCATGCTGTAGGAAAAATGTTGCTTATAGACTTGCTTGCAGCAAGATTGCCACAAACCTTCAATTTGTTTAAAAAAAATATAGTGTCTGCAAAGCACAGTAAAACAAGGTATGCCTGTGTATATATATATTCTCAAAGGAATTCAGGAAGTCAGTGATTTCTCTATATTACACACTTTGTAGATCAAGTAATTTTAGTTTTTATCTTACAGATATTAAGGAGAACCAGAACTTAGGTAGAAGATAGTAGAGACAAAGCCACTTATATCACCTGTAGACTTAGTTTAATTTTAGCGGTGCTCATGTTGTTCTTTTCTGACATAATCATTATTTGTATATTTCATGTAAATCTACTCTATTCATTGTATTAACTCTCTATAGCTCTGCTAATCTACTTATGAGCCTAAATAATTATTTAAATGAACATTTTTCAGTGATATAAACTGATACAGAATTTTTTAAAAAAATATTTTATTGCACTTTAGGTTCTGGGGTACATGTGCAGATCATGCAGGATTATTGCATAAGTACATACATGGCAATGTGGTTTGCTGCCTCCATCCTCCCGCCTATATCTGGCATTTCTCTCCATGTTATGGTACCAGTACCATACTGTTTTGATTACTATACTCTTGTAGTATAGTTGGAAGCCAGGTAGCGTGATGCCTCCAGCTTTGTTTTTTTTTCTTAGGATTGTCTTGGCTATGCAGGCTCTCTTTTCGTTCCATATGAAGTTTAAGGTGGTTTTTTTCCAGTTCTGTGAAGAGGGTCATAGGTAGCTTGATGGGGATAGTGTTGAATCTATAAATTACTTTGGGCAGTATGGCCATTTTCACAGTATTGATTCTTCCTAACCATGAGCATGGAATGTTTTTCCATCTGTTTGTGTCCTCTCATTTCTTTGAGCAGTGGTTTGTAGTTCTCCTTGAAGAGTTCCTTTACATCCTTTGTTAGTTGTATTCCTAGGTATTTTATTCTCTTTGTAGCAATTGTGAATGGCAGTTCGTTCTTGATTTAGCTCTCTTTAAGTCTGTTATTGCTGTATAGGAATGCTTGTGATTTCTGCACATTGATTTTGTATCCTGAGACTTTGCTGAAGTTGCTTATCAGTTTCAGGAGATTTTTGGGCTGAGACGATGGGGTCTTCTAAATATACAATGATGTCATCTGCAAATAGAGACAATTTGACTTCCTCCTTTCCTAATTGAATACTCTTTATTTCTTTGTCTTGGCTGATTGCTCTGGCTAGAACTTCCAATACTGTATTGAATAGGAGTAGTGAGAGAGGGCATCCTTGTCTAGTGCCAGATTTCAAAGGGAATGCTTCCAGTTTTTGCCCATTCAGTATGATATTGGCTGTGGGTTCTTTGTAAATTGCTTTTATTATTTTGATATGTTCCATCGATACCTAGTTTATTGAGAGTTTTTAGCATAAATGGCTGTTGAATTTTGTCGAAAGTGTTCTCTGCATCTGTTGAGATGATCCTGTGGTTTTTGTCTTTGGTTCTATTTATGTGGTGAATTACGTTTATAGACTTGCGTATGTTGAACCAGTCTTGAATCCTGGGATGAAGCCTACTTGATCGTGATGGATAAGCTTTTTGATGTGCTGTTGCAATCGGTTTGCCAGTATTGTATTGAAGATTTTTGCATCTATGTTCATCATGGATATTGGCCTGAAGTTTTCTTTGCTTGTTGGGTCTCTGCCAGGTTTTGGTATCAGGATGATTTTGGTCTCATAAAACGATTTGGGAAATATTCCCTCTTTTTGGATTGTTTGGAATAGTTTCACAGGAGTGGTACCAGCTCCTCTTTGTATGTCTGGTAGAATTTGGCTGTGAACCCATCTGGACCTGGGCTTTTTTTGGTTGGTAGACTATTAATTGCTGCCTCAACTTCAGCCCTTGTTATTGGTCTATTCAGGGTTTCAACTTCTTCCTGTTTTAGGCTTGGGATAGGTATAAATGTCCAGGAATTTATCCGTTTCTTCCAGGTTTACTGGTTTAT